>QXVZ01004525.1:96511-216262 GCA_008931825.1 Phallusia fumigata
TATTGCACAATAATGACATGTTATACAAACTGTCCAAATTTCATCCAATTCAGAAACTGTTTAACTATTTGCCCCTTTTTAGGGGGCTAGTGGGGTAACCACTGGGGCTATGGGGTTCAACTAAACTCATGACACACCGCCTTGACCATATCTACCAGCTGTGAAAGTTTCATCCAAATCCATCAAACATTTCATGACAAAAGTGCATGGACAAGCTGCAGGGTAGAAAAAAGAAAAAAACAAACAGAGTGAAAACAATATGTCTCCCCTTTGGGAAGGGGACCCATAATTAGTGCATTAACCAATTCATCTTTTGTGAGCCATTTGCCTAGGACTTAAGGATTGTGTGATTTATCTAGTGGTTTTTGTGCACACTTGAACGGCCCGTCGGTCAAATAAAGAAATTTCTGTCATGTGCGCCAAAACATTCCCCCCCCCCCCCCTTTTCATAAAGTTTCATTACACATTTGTTAAGAACAAAAAGCAGAATTCTCACTTTGCCTTCTCAGCGGCATGTTTCCATTTCAACTTTGCCTCCACTCGCTCAAGAAGTTGGGTTTCTTTGATTAAACTCTCAGTCTTCACCGTTTCGTCAAACCTTAAGCATAAAATGTCACTTCGTAAATGTTGACAAACATATTAACACAGCTGCAATAGTGCTAAAGTGTTTTTATGTTGGCATGCACTACATCCAACAGCTGGCAGCAAAAACATCCAAACTGTATGGAAAATCATTCACACACACACATTCACAGGTTATAAAAAACATTTATCATTTTTATTTAGATGACTTTAGTTGCAATGAAGAACAGTTTGAAATAGACCAAAATATTTGTGCCAAGGTGCTTTTGTCACCCAAGTAGCATTCAGTTTGTTTCTGGTTGCAGCTCTGATTTTTTACTTCGTTTTTGCATATAGATAGGGATGCTATATATAGAACTTCTAAAATATTCGAATTCAGAATGTAAATAATATTTTAAGAGATATGATAACAAGCTGGAAAAGTATCGCTGCACTGTCCTTTATTGCACGTTTAAAGACATTTTAAAAACTTTTACATTCCCCAAGATTGTGCATTCCCTCATACACATACACCAGTGGCACCAATTATTAGTTTTTTATAAGCCTAACATGTTTAGGGAAACAGACGCCCATGAATGGTAAAACCAAACAAACACAAGTTCAACCTAGTAGACAACTGCATTCTGTCACGAAGTCTTCTTGTCCTTGGCTTAAACTCTTCACTTGTCGCTGTTCCAGCCATCTTGTTCTTTTGAATTTTAGCTTGTAGCCGACTTCGTAATGTCGATCTTGGTGTACTTTTGCCAAACGGAGTACCACTCCGACTTTCTGTGTCAGTTCTCGGGCTACAAAAAGTGGGTGATTATACATGCCCTACAGTTTTTCTACAGTGCTGGTTTGTTGCAACCATGATAAAGACACAACAACCATTCAGTGTGAAGAGAATAATTCAGGTCTTCCACAAGTATTTAAACAAGAGTTTTATAGCTGAGATCAGACACTATTTTGCTCAACCAGTGCATATATTTTTTCACATAAGTTTTATGACACTTAGGTTCTGTTTAAGGGATTCCGTCAAAGCCCTTTCGGTTTTAACAGGTATTTGTCAAGAAGCAGACAGGCAAAAAGCAGCATCTGGGTGTGGCTTAAAGTCATCTAGGAATAAACCAATGTGGTCTGCCTAGACAAAAATATATTTGCAATCTTGCAGTCCATGCTGAAAGTCACCTGGCTGGCCCACGTGATGGGCCTCCGGAAGATGGAAGTGGAGTCCTTGGAGTCGACATAATGTCATCAATGTATTCCTGTTTAGAGCCAGGTTTAGTGTTTTAATGCATGTTAAAGTTACACAAAACATTTTTTAAAAGTTAAATCTCATACAAAAAGACACTGTAATGAATTGCCACCTAATAGTATAGTAATTCTGTTCTTTGAAAACTCTTCATCAGGGTTCTTGAATAATTTACCATTACACATATGGACATGGTGCAATGTCACAATTTGAAAACCAAAATTTTGATACATTGTTTGTCTTGAAAGCACTAATTTAAAAACATATAAACTCTAAATACATATCAAAAATAATCTTGGGACTATACCGAACCAAGAAATTATTACACCACAGGGAAATGTTATGTGAACTTAATTGCAGTCACCTCAGAATCCTCAACCATGCCTTGCGTTTCGTCCCTTTCCTCGGCATCTAACTTCCGTTTTGAAGCCTCCCGTCTAGACTCCATGAGGGAACGAAGACGATCTCCATCTTCTTCGCTCTCTGCTTCCTCCAGCTGCTCGGCAAGATTTTGTGTGAGGGTGTCGTCCACTGATGAAACTGTTTCATTGTTAGTTTCTGATTGGACAGTTATGTTCATCGCCCTCCTACGGGCGCGCAGTTTTTCCTTCAACAGGGGCTCAGCCATTTTGAACCTAGCCCTCACCGAAACACCTGTAATGTCTATGACTGATTTGAAATTGCACATTATAATGTTTTTGGTATAAAAGTCAAACAAAGCAGCTTGAAAATTTATGGTGAAGTTTAAACAAATTCTATTGTCATGATAACAGTTTCTAAAACATATTGCAGTAAAACAACAACTTAAATCATTTTAACAAGTATTGGTTCAAATAATGTTCACAGTCACTGTCTACAAAGATCAAGACAAGCATAACACAAACCCTGCTTCCATGTAAACAAAATGAATTTAACTACAGTAAGATGATAATTCTAGAAGCCTAATTGATCTATCTTATTTGTATACAATGATTAGGTAAAAAACAATTTTACATGGAACAGTTCACAAAGCCAAACCTGTCATAGTAGCTGGCAAATGAAAAATTGAATTATCTGTCAACACATACATTTATGGTTTTATTTTGTTGCATTTTTTAACTACGTTGAACAAAAATAGGCACTTTTTGTTGTTTCAAATAAAAAGTTGACCAAAACCCTAGATAAGCACAAACACCAGTATGTTTATCATGCAATTTAAAACTTTCTTATAGGTCACAAGCCCAAAATATTTTTTGCACATGTGAGCCAATAATAATTCTAAAACCACTGTGCTAAGGTAGTAACTAAAATTGATTATCAACTAATGTCACGCTGACATTAACTATTAGAATGTTTGTTTTACTAATATTAGCTTAAATCTTTGCTTTGAGTAAAAGGCTCCACAGAGTTATAATGTTCACCAAGACCAAGTTCGTGTCGATGGTAGGTAAGAATAATAGATTTTCCACCAAATTCCTCACCCAATATTATTACTGGGGCAGTAGACTGAATAACATGAATTGGCATTTTTAAGATATGAGACAAAGCGCGTAGTTCTAACTGTCCTCCCCAAACCCCGGGCTTTTTAATGTCATCACAATACTTGGAAAATTCTTCGTTCGAAAATGGATCTCCATCATTGTTAGTCAAAAATGGCATAAAGTCACCCTTATTATTCATCAGGTAGTTAGCCACTTTTATGCGTAACTCCAAGACATTCCAGTTTGAATCTAATTGGTCAGAAACAGCTGAGTACAAGCAATCTCCATCAGATCTGATTGGTTTTATTTTGTATTTCATGCCATCAAGAATATTTTTAATTTCCTCTTCTTCTTGGTATCTGGCGGAGTTTTTGTAATCCTCTGCAGCTTCTTCGCACATCCGAGCATGGTCTTTTGCTTTAGCAGCTTTCTTGTCTCGTTTTCGTTGAGCTTTGCTGATTTTTGGTGATTTCCTAATGCCCTCATTTGCATCTGTAATTGCTAAGTCATCCATATTTTCTGCAACATCACCCGAGTTTGTGTAAGAGTTTTGTTGATCAAATGACTCTATTTCCTTTTCATGTCGCAACTCAAGATCCCTCTCCATTTCTGCAATTTTAATCTTGGATTGTTTGGCTTGTTTTTTATCGCCTTTTGGAACATTCTTTTTAATGGACTGAATTTCAGCTTGCAAGGCTTTTTTTTCTTTTCGATGCCTTGTAATAAGCATTTCTCTCTCATCACAACACTCATTTGTTTCAGACATATTTACCTCAGCAAAATCTGAACATAAAGACACAAAATTATTTGGTGAATTCCCATCAACATGCAAGCTGCAAACTGTTAAACTGAAACTGAGGTTTGCTTTCTGCTAATATAATTTCTTGAAAAACAGTTTAATCCCAAATAGAACATGGTATAACGCAGGCCAAAATGTATGCAAACACTTAACACAGTTCACTAATACATTATGTCACTAAGGGCCAGACGCAAGTTTATCAGCTTCAAATAAAACTGAGAAGCTGCCAGTTATCTTTCAGCCGCTTTATTTATAGATAGTGTCATAATAAATCACGCTCTGCTAGTGCAGTACTTGGACTTTCTAATGTGCGGTCCTTACTCCTGACAATGTACAAAGCGTTGCGGTTATTTCACTGCAAAGACACAAGAAAACGTTTACCAAATATTTCGTGAAAAAAATCACAACATGTACTGAAGTTTGAAGCTCAACAGCGCGTGATGACACCTAGTGCACGAAATATAGGTATTTGTAGCTGTTGGTTTTATTACTTCTACCATTTTTACTTGCCACAACAAACTCTTTTGCAATAAATAACAAACCAACAAACATCAAATTATTCCATAATTTATACTTATCAAAACTGTGAACGGTAATTTATGCCGACAAATGACTGGCATACTATTACGAAGGAGAAAACAAAAAAACGAAATAGCCAAACCATTGAAGCGTAAAGGTAGTTAATATTGTGCGTCTGGTTGCTATAAACGCTGTGCATTACCTGTTCACACATTTAATATTTTGTGTAGTTTGTAAAAACGCCGTTCACTCCGGCAGCTGGCCTGGTCACCCACAATGCAAATCCTGTGAAGTTATGTTTCAAAATTAACAAGCAAGGTAACGTGTTATATAATTACTTTGATAAAGTAACAAATGTTTTTGGTGTCTAAAAATTACCACACTAAATCGCACCCTGCAATAAAAAGAAGAAATGGAAAACTGTGTTCCTATGAAACAAAACATCTTAAAGCTGCTAATATTAAAAAAGTTCAAAACTAAATGTATGCTTAGGGTTTACGTTTTGATGGTTGTTTTCCAGATGAGTTGTAGCAACATTCAATGAAGGACAAGTAATGGCTCCCCCAGGCTTTCGAGTATGCTATATTTGTGGCCGTGAGTTTGGTTCCAAATCCATTGACATTCATGAGCCCAAATGTCTTGAAAAATGGAAGTTGGAAAACCAGAAACTACCCAAAAAGATGAGAAGGCCTCCTCCACAGGTTTTCATTGTGTAATTTGCAAATTGCGATTTTTTTGCAAACTAGTCAAAGGGTCTGTTTCATCAACTCAGAGTATCTACTACTTTGACAAACAATGAATTCAGTTTTGACAATTCTTTGTCATCTTCAAATTTTAAAAATGATGAAAGAAATATGAAAACGTCAGTATGCTTTAGGTGATTTTTAAACAAATGCTGCCAAACTCTAAAGAATCGCATTTGGAAAAGGTTCTGAACTCACAAACTTTTACAACTTTATGTGATCATAAAAAGCATGTTAAACATATTACATATTCGAACAGAAACCTCAAATTTTGCCATCACTGGTTGGAAATGCTAAAATAAAGTCAGATGCACAGTTTGTCACTGAATACAATGAAAGTGCATGGAAGGCTGCACAGGCTCAACTTATACCCTGTTCAAGGTAAGTCATTTTGTTTGTCTAACAAAGGAAGTTGTTATTACCTGCACACATTTATTGGTAAATGTATGATAACCATTGGCTTACTTTATTTAAAAAATTGGAATGATCGTTGAGTTGGGTTTATTTTGCTTGCTGAAAAAAGGCGAAGTGATGCAGTTGCACTAAAACAATTACTAAGCCTGAAATAGCTGTACACAATTAGCAACCTGGAAACTGTAGCATTAAAAGCAATGAAACGCAGGGAAAATGTTTGGTGGATTAACAGTAAGGGACTACAGCTTCACAATCATAAAAAGCATACTAATTCCTGATCTGAAAAGAATTTCTCGGACTGTGTAAACTGGTGTGATTTTGTGTTTGTTTCATTTAACACCACCGAACCTTGCTTTCGTAGTAGACCCTGTAGAAACCTCTGTACGTCTTTTTTAAATGTTCAGTGCTTTAAGCAACTGATTGGTCTTTAAGGTGCGGAAGAACATTTTTACCAGACCGATTGGAAGTTCATCTGCGCAGTTGCAAAGGTGTGAAACGACCAAGAACCGTAACATTATCAAAGAGGCCACCACAAATAGCTGATCAGGTCAGACCTGTTTTTAAGGGACGTTTCCTGTAAAAAATAAACTCTGTGTATGATGTATAAAAACTGGAACCTTTAACACTTAATCTGTGTGGATACATGTGCCTTGTCAAAAATGTTGTAAAGGTAGAGTTACTACTTTAAAGAAAAAAAACCTTAATACCTCAATTTTTGTGTAAATTCATATTGAACTGTTCTTTTCTAGTGGTGCATATTTTTGCATTTCCGAAGTAATTAAGAGTATTTTGTGATTCAGCTGCAACATCCTGTTATAACTACGGAAAATACTTTTGCTTCGGTCGATGCATTCCGTAATGGCTCAATCGGAGTTGCATCGAAAGGAGGAACTGGGACCTACAAAAGAAAAGCCAATCAAATCCCTTCACTAAGACCTATGTCTAGCAGATCTATGAAGCGTGAAAGTGGTAATTATGCTCTAGGTGTAATTTTTAATTCAATGATTGCATTAAGTATGCACAAACAGGTCTCCTTTTGTTTTTGTAAATCAAGCCTGCAGCTGAAAACAGCACAAGCTGATATAGTTGTAAAATTAATGTTATATGACAGTCAGGGTGTCAAACAATAAGTGAAAATGACGTTAAATTGTTACAGCAATAATACAAAAGTTAGATCACACAGTACATTTTGAGAATGGAGGCAACAAACTTAAGCTTCCTACTGCACTAGGTGTCAAATTCAAACCCATGCTTTATGTTTTTTAAAAGAATGTAAATACTTATTTTTTGTGCACCCCTATCCTAAACTCCTGCGCAAATACAGCCACCAGTTTACCTTGCATTACACGCTGTGTCCTAGTCTAAAATTTTGACATATGTTTAGCTCCTCTAAAAGAAATCAATACAGTGTCTGTAAATCGAGTTCCTGGGAGTTCAAAGTTTACTCAACTCAAAGTTGGATCCAAAGTCATGGCTCCACAGTCTTCCAAGTTCGAGCCTTCTATGTCGCAAGCAAGGCGGATGCATGCAGAAGCACAGTCCTTACCTGGAAGAAGATTAACTCCGCACCCTCCGGATAGAAAAAGACAATCATTACCCTTTCGCAGTTCAAGTAGAAATACTTTTTCAGGCAATACAGGTTTGTTGGGTTTCAAATAGTTTATCATTAACAGCTTTCATCAATTATAGAATTTTCTTCTTCAGAATCGCAGTCTAATTTCCAATCAGTTATAATGTTGCATTATTTAGAATTCTAAATCCTAATATTTTGAAATTCAAAATATTTGTAATTAGCACATGTTAGTGACAGGTAGTACAGTTTGTCTTTAGTTCTTGAAATTCTTTTTAAAGAAAGAAAATACCAAAATGCTTTTCATGCATGCTATGACCTGTCTGTTTCAATAAAAATGCCTGCCAATGTATTCTGGCAAAATATGTCTTTCATAGCATTTGTACTGAGTATTCATGTCTGAATTTTAGATGTTGACAAACAGTAAACAGATATGGGCCTAAAGAAATGTGAACATTACACATAATCTGCATCTTTATTGCACACTTCTTAAATGTGGATCAAAATAAAAATGCTTGTCATTTGTGTTATAAATCAAGTACAAGCAGTAATTTTAGCGAAAAACTGAAAATATTTCTAAGAAAAAATAAGCTGTTTCATTGTGGTAATATTTAATGTTTAGTGGGTATTTTCCACAACAGGTAAAGACTACCAAACAAGCAGTTCATGATACACATCATCAAAGGTGATGCATCACTTATTCTTAATGCCATATAAATTTATCTCCTTTTGTTTGAAAAAAATCCGGAATATGTACAATGCAATTTGCCATTACTGGAAGAGACTGTCTTGCCTGACGTAGAATGCCTATGTCTCTCTTATAAAATGTTAAGCAATTTTAAGCTTTGGCCAACCACCCAGTTTTATGCTGAACTTTTTGATCTTTTTGTAGTTACATCTTCACTCAGTCGAAGCAAAGAAAATTACACGCTACCAATGTCCCAAGAAAAGGGTTTCAACCAAATGATTCCTTCTCCACCTCAGGCACCAGCATCAGAAAGCAGGACCTCATCTCCTTTAGAATGTTCCAGAATGACATTGAGAAGACGAGGAACATACAAGTTAGACTGTTTGTTTATGTATTGTAACCCCAAGTTACGTTACACAAACTTAATTAATCCGAGAAAAAGTGGCAAAGGTCAGTTTTTCTTCTTACAAAAACAGTGAAAGAAGATGAGTATGCAACCCCACAACGCTGCTATTTAAATGACCCAAAATAATTTATTTAATAATCTGATAAATTTTTGTTAAAACAGATATCAGTGCTTCCAGTTTTGATTTAGAGACAGCATTAAACTGTAAAGTGGTGACCTTAAAATGTCCCTTTTTCTGATTTTCAGTGCGGACGAAATGGAAAGTTCACTACAACCTTTAAACAGTGATTCGAAATCACAACACACCGTAGATGGAACTAGAAGTAGCATGTCTTTGCGGTCCATGGTAAGTGAAGGTGAACTGGTCAAGCTTTTCTGTGTGTTTGCTAAATTCTGGTTTTGGTTTTCATTACAACTAAATATAAGACACATGTTTTTAAATTGGAACACATTCAAAGAGTTTAATGGACTAACGGGTCACAAAATAATGCATGATATTTATAAAGTGTGAGTTAGACCCGATTTAAGGCGTAAACCAAGTATTATACACCCAGACCCTTCCTTTATATTCTGTTGAATGTCAAATATCTTAGTCAGAAAATAGTTCTATGGGTTAGTGTTGCTGGTCACTAAGACCTGGTGCTAAGACCTGGTACTAAAGTAACAGTCTTCCTAATTGTGTATTAATAAGATTACAGTGTTACATTGTATTTTAGACACACACACCCAAAATCCGTTCCAGCATGCAAATGAACAAGTCCAGACTAACAGCAAAACCAATCATGAGAGAAAAGCTTCCAATGAAATCGGTCACTCCCAGCATGAAAATGTTCGAAAGAAAGCCACCCAAAGTTTGTATTTCATCTACAATTGGAAATTATTTTCGTGGATGTTTTTTTTCCACCATTCTTTCAAAACACTTAGGCCCAAACTAGATTTGTTAATCCTGCTGGGTACAAGAGGAATTCTGTATTTTTTCACCTTTTGTTTGCTTTTAGCTTGGTCTTCTCGGTTTAATTTGGATTATACCAGGCATTGCAAATTGGTCCAAATTAAGATATAACTTAATTGCATTAAAGCAGTCATTCTGTTTAGTAGCCTTCGATCTTTAACAGACCACACTATGTTTTTTTAGCCCCATCCTCCAGAAGGAAAAGGTGCAGCAAAACCTCCGCCATTTGTGATATGTTATATCTGTGGAAGAAAATATGGCACACAGTCCATTTCCATTCACGAACCACAATGCCTTGAAAAATGGAAGTTGGAAAACAGACAATTACCAAAGAGGCTTCGTCGCCCTGAACCAAAAAAGCCTGAAGTCCAACAGATATCAGGTAAACAAACAATATCATCAGATCTAGTTGGATTTACCTTTGAATATCGTGACTTTACTAGGTGTGGTTTATTTATTTCGTGTTTAAATGAGTGTTTACTGTGGAACCTGTACTATTGTGGGAACAAATATAAAGACCAAAAATAGACTAGGGACACACCTTTATTTAACATGGACCGACTGTTTTATTACACATTAAAACTCGAATAGTCTGAAAATAGGAAAGTTTGCACGCCCAAATTCCACAGATGAGTAACGAGATTTCAACTGATACATTAAATATTACACATTCAGTAATATTTTCTACATAATCCAGCCATGTTATCATAAAGTAAGGACATCCTATAATCAACGACACTGTCAAACCACATTTATGTTTTACAGCAAGCGGACACTATGACTTTGAGGCAGCGAACGAAGCCGCCTGGCAAGCTTCGCAACAACAACTTGTCCCGTGTAATCTATGTCAAAGAACGTTTTTGCCTGATCGCTTGATTGTCCATCAGCGTTCATGTAAAGGAAAGCGATAAAAGCCCTGTTGACATGTACAACTTTGACGTCATACACCTGTTTCAATAGAGCTCAGTATGGTCAATGTATAAATGGCCTATTTTTATTTGGTGGTTAACTGCCATGTAAAATAAAAAACTGATTTGGTTTTCGCTAATCCAAACAATTCTTTGTAAAAGTATTAGGCAAAGTTGTGCATGAAACTAGTGCTAAAGTTCATTCTTTGTTGACAAGCAGTAAAAGTTTTGCTAACAATTCTGCCTCCACTGTTTTTAGTTTGATTGAGGTTCTGCCATGTGTACAGTGCAGCATTTTTCATTGTCTCATTCTTTTCTATGTGCAACTGTGAAACTTCTTGTAATTTTTGTCAGCTGTGACTGATTGCACATGTCTATGATATTTTTATTTTTGTACTCGATGGAATCTTGTCTTTACCATGAGTTTTTTGTTTGTCTAACACATTTCTTAGTCTCATATCTAATCTAAATAAACCTGTATTTTGCAAAGATTAAATAAGATAAAATACAGCATCATTGTACCATTATTTCATAACCTATTAGCTCACAGGTAGCAAATTAGTAAAAATTTAGTGTTTTAACACAATTTTATTTAAAAAGGCATTGAAATTAATGTTTGCACACATATTTTATTGTTTTGCCGCACCAAACCAGCACAAAAATACTGTAAAGAACACAATAAATATACAAATCGTATGTAGCGTTCAAACAAGAAACAGCACAGACGACATGATTGCACTTGTACTACAAAAAACTAGAGTTTTATTCCGCTAAAAAGTCAGATATTATCTTGGAATTTTTAAGGAAAAATCCACTACAGGGTAGCCTTGCACTAGTTTAGATGTTGATATTATGTCAACAAATGGATTACAATATTCAGCCAAGTTCTGCTGGTCAATACCACCACTAGCTTCCACCAATACACGAGGAAAATCTTTCTTGAAATCTTTTGCTGCTTTTGTTATGTCCTTCAAAGTACAAATATACTAATAAACGTCACCAAAATTAAAGAAATGTACATATACTTTCACATACTACACAACTATTTGATGTAGTATAACGTTTTTTATCATCATGCACATTGCACACTCAGCTGCATACCCGTAAACAAATATAGTTACCATATCTATGTTTATAGCCGAGATATATCTGTATACTGAGGGGATAACTGCAAAAACTTTTCTTGAATAACATCAGCCAAGATTACCTGACTGGTGAAGTTATCAAACATTACAATATCAGCTCCAGCTTTTGCAGCTTCCAAACCATCAGCCAAGCTTGAGCATTCCACTTCAATTTTTATGCTAAAGCCTGCAACTCTTTTTGCCTTTTCAACAGCCTGAAATAAATAAAAGTTTATTTATGAGCCTAAAAGTTGTTTTTTTTGTTTGAAGTGATATACAGGAAAATATAATAGATCATAGATAACTATAATATTTTAAGAAAAGTGTGACTGGTTAATTGAAGATCACCACTTCACATTATCATAATCCATAGTTTTTAATGCATTTGATGAATATATAATAAGCATCTGCAAGTAGAACATGATTTTTGACATTTTTTTTTGATTTGAAAAAGTATGATTCAAATACATTACAAAAAAAATTGGTAAAAATGAATTTAATTTACCTGTTGTATGCTTCCAGCTGCATTTACATGATTATCCTTTAGCATAACCATAGTTGATAAATTGTATCTGTGTGTATCAATTCCAGCAACTAACAATGCATACTTCTCAACCAAACGAAAACCTGGTGTGGTTTTTCTGGTTCCTGCAACACGACCCTTCCATCCTGCCAAGAAAACATACATGTTTACCAATAAACTGTGTCTTAAAATATTGAGAAATAATATGCATCATGTCATACAGTAGTAATGTTATTTCATAAAGGGTGTCAACTGATTAAATTTTACTTTGAAATAGTATATGGCTATGGCACCCTGTCACTTTTTTGAATACAAGGTTAGCATCAGCACTCAGTGCAACCAATGGTTGACCGATGTCTGCTGGGTCATGGTGAAGGTCTTTGTTACCAATTAATAGTTAACTTTCTGCCCATTTAACAACCCAGAAAAAATAGTCAACTGTAAGATGTATCCAAGCAGGCACCAAATCAATTCTGGGGTTTACTATTCCAAAATGGCCTCTGTTGTTTAAAAAGGGGGCTAACTTATTCTGAATTCCTGTAGTTAATTTTGAAGTAGGGTTTCACCTTTTTCTTTTACAATTTCTTGATATGTTTTAGCAAGGGTGGCGATTCCGCTTGATCTTGCCAAGCAATTTAATGCCGTTCTTTCACCCAGCAAAATTTGTCGACACGGACCCTCAACTTCCCCGATTTTAACCTTTTTGGCATATTCAAGATCCACATAATCTCCTTCATTAATATACCATGTAACCTTACAACCTAGTTCGTTAAATACCGCTTCAAAAAATGGCACACCGGCCAAAAGCCCAGAGGATTTCATGAAAAGGTGAGCACGCTTTGTTTCATTACCAACGACCATTCCGCCAAAGTCGAAACTTGGAACATCTTCGGTCAGCCATAGTTTTACTAAGCTGCTGACAGCATGAGAAGGCAAGGCATCGTGTAATGAACAAGAAATGTCCAACTCCATTTCCAAAATTGCCTGCTGCGATCTTGTAACACTCAAACCGTGCGTCGTTTTAATTTTCCAGGAACATCGCACAATAATTCAGTTTAGTAGCTAAACTGTGTATGCATAAATACAAACTTTGATATTAGGCGCCTTTATTTAATTCTTATCGCTGGTGCATGCGTCGAAAGTCCAACCAATATTTCCTAAAGCGTCGCATTGAAAAACGTTTAAGAAACACTGTTGTGTAACGCATGAATTCCGAATACGCACGCTTAATTGAGCACCGTTGTCAACAAAACGAAATTTTAGGTTCTGGGAAAACATTGCACATAAAACAATGTTCAAAAGACGCTGTACACTCTTCAAATTGCCACTGCAAGTGACAACAAAATCTCTTACAACGATCCTTTAGGACATATTGGTATGTCTCTTTGAACAGCACGTCCCAAAAATGAATTCACAGACAAAAAACAACTCAATGTTTTGCATAAAAAGGAATAATTGGTTGCAGAAACTTGTTTCCATGCCTAAAAGTTTTCTTGGGAAAAAAACGATCGTCGATGGCCAATACACTCTGTTTGCGGAAATTAGCGATTAGTCCCACCACCTGTCCAACCTACAGAGCGCCTTAAAGAAAGCCTTGGATACGCCCATGGCTGTGTAAGTATTTTTGTCGAATATGCGCCACTGACATTGATAGAATGCCAGCACTGCGAAGAAGAGCTGCAAATCCGCAGCATTCGTGCACGTATGCGTGTAACAGTTAAAAAATTGATGCAGGAAGTCTGTGATTCTTATATGTCACGATTACGTTTTTTACCAACACTGTGCAGACTATAACGTGATATGCATCAAGAGCCGCAACAGTAACCAGGAAGGTAATTTTGCACCCTTTACACTTTTTGATGACCATAATTTGTTTCAGTCGCTTTTCGACAGCAAACGGGAAGCATTTATGCAGCAGACAAGGCGGGCAAGGTTTTGATGTTGAAAACGTATAATTTGCTTACCACGCAAAAGAATCTCAAAGTGAACCCAGAACGTGCATTAATGTTCTTGGGTAAAGTTTATACCTAAGGTAAACTGTGTTTTATTTTGGTAGATATGTCTTTTAATGTTTAGCAAGTTAATGTATTTTTTAAGCATGCAGAGTTATATATCAGGTTTAGTGGTGTTTCAATCTTAAAGCAGAAGTGTTTGTAGTGTTTGTAGGTTGTCGCAAGCAGCCTTTGACATTTCGGCGTTTCAAAACAAAACTGGCAACTCTATAAAGAAGACAGAATATTTAAAAATCTGAAGCACTTATCGCTTATGCATGCAATTTACAGGTGGTAATTCGAACAACTAAATTAATCTAACATGCCTTTGTTTGACTCTCTGCTGCTGAAATATGACATTGATGTTTTTTTCGAAACCATGATTTCGTCAGCACTTTCTTTCATGACTGCATCTGTCGTTGTTTTACTCAGCTCATACAATCAGAATTACGTGGCTTGTGAACTTGCATCAAACAAAACAAATGGAATAGTCAAAAGTTGTACGGTTGGTGACCAGATTGTAAAAGAGTGCGTCAGAAGATATTTTGTGCTGCAAACAGTCGCCTACTTGCCGTTTTCACTTGGTTACATTCTCCTTTTCATGGTTGGGTGCCAGTTACTTTGGCCAAAAATGTCAAAAATTACAAAAATTTTGGTGAAATTTCGTAGTGCATGCGAATTTCAATGCGAAGTTGGAGAGAACGAAGAGTCACAAGAAATATTTCTGTCTCTAAAAAATAGCAAAGAATTTTTAAAATCATTACGAATTCACTTTGCAGTTTATGGATTAATGAGTATAATTGTCATAATATTTGGCTCTATGTTTGCTATTTTTGCTGAAAACAGGCACTCCTGCACAATTAACAAATGCGACTACCTATGCTTTTGTACTCAGTACTTTGTAACAAGAATAATTTGCCTAACAATCGTTGGCATGGCCTTGATTATAATGACAATTAGTTTCTTCATGGTTCGGTTAACCACAAGTACACACAACGATTACTATCTTCTAAAACAAATATACCGGTGGTCCAGTGTTCCATTAAGATTTAAAGACCCCGATAAATTGACATACTAAAAACACCGTATGCCGTCCGATCAACAAATGTAAATGGAGAATATGTGATGCTGGATGTTTTTTTAGCATTTGTAGGTTTCGTCTGAAACGTTGTGTCTAAAGCTTTCCTATTGTCATTTTGAAGAAATGACAAATATTTGTAATCAAGACTTTGTTTTTTGTCGTTTCGTAGTCTTTCTTGATTAACAACACAAATGGCTGCAAGTGTATGTTGTGTTTTATACGATCATTGTACAAACGACCCATCCGGCCAACCGTTGTTTTTGCGGTGGCATTGTACTGTGTCACTATAACCTCTATGACTAAGCCATGATAACTTGGCCCAATCCAAGAAACTAAGTTGTACAAAAAACACATCCAACCATTTCTTATAAAAGCTAACAGTCTCCCGCGTTTTCGGACCCATGCAGTTATGTTGCCATTCGCACTTTTAAGGGTGCGGCTGTCGCAGTTTTAACCATTGTGCCCCTAATTTGTTGTGTTCTTGTCTTATATTCAACCGTGGAGTTTTTGCAACTGTTTTCTGTTTCTCTACAGCATTACAATGATTTTTTTTAACTGATTGTTGTTTTTATGCACAAAAGCGAAATTTTAAACAACACCATACAATGTAGTGCTTTTTAGGAGTGGCAGTATGATACACTTCTGGCAAATGGCCGCTGGTAAAGAAATCACAACGAGTCAGGCAGGTAGTATAGTCGTTACAAAAATTTATCACAGATCTGTAGGCTGCAGAAAGTTGAACGGTGTTAAAAAAAAGTTAAATTAATTTTCGAAGCGTAAAACGCATCTATTGTCCATCAATAGATTAATTTTCAAGACCGAGAGTGCAGTCAATTTTATTGCTGCCAGAGCTCTGCTGAACATGAAAAAAAGGTGGATTGTGAAGGTGGCGGTGCGGAGCTGCAGCACTCTCTGGAGTCACTACATCATTGTTACTAACCAATAACCAGCCCGTTCTAGCACAACAAGTTTTTTTGGGAAGGTACCACTGCAAACTGGTGCGAAAAAACGACAATAAACAAGAACTAAAATACGGTGCACAACTTTTTTGTGCTATGCAGGGAATAAACCATGAGAGGCAAGTAAATCGAATCAGAAAACAGACCGGACTGACTTTCATCACCCAAAACTCTTTTTTCACCTGCAGCTATCATTAGCCGACCCTTCTTTGTATATTTATTAAACAGTTTGTTTTAAATTTCAGAATTGCGATACTACACAAAGCATTAAACATAAACATTTAGCTGACAAGTGTCGATTTCCCAAACTCGTTGACTGACGTAAGATCCGCCGTGGAAAACGGGAGATTTATCGGCCAAAGCACAGAGGTAGGCTAACCGGGCATTTTAGGGGAAGTGACTATCTCCGTTTTGGGGACAAAACGGCTGAATATTTCCGATTCTACCAATGTTTAGGTGGGAAAATGGACATTACGAGGCTAACATAAACAATGATGCAACGTCTCTAAAACCCACCCTTTATGCCGTTTCCGAAAAGCCCAAATTCGTCATTCTACCGGCGGGGGCGCTTCACTTAATATTCAGTTGAAATTCATAACCCGCGCGTATTGCCGCCGCCGAGCTTGCCAGCTCAAGACTGCTAGACAGGTCCGTTGGTTTCCCTCTTGTCATGAGGTACTCGCGACTCTCGCCGGAACCAGATCGATGATTACCCCCAGTTTCCTGGAGAACTACTGATTCAACTCGTGAAGGCCGGACTGATCGAGAGTCATTACCATTAATATTTTCATTATTTCTTTAGTTGGTGACATTCTAAAAATGTGAAATTTACCTAGTAAAAACAACTACAAATATACTTAGACCGTTTCAACAAAATATGTTAGGCAATGCATTTGTCGCAGTGCCATGGAACGTTTTTGTCGCTTACGTTTTCATATTTTTCATAGTGTGTATTGTGCACAAATGTAAAAACGGTTTATTTATCATCCTGTGCGATGCTTTTCCCGTTACCACGTTAAAACAACTCTCCAAATATGTCTCAAGGCTCTCCTCAAAAAAACAGGACAAAACTGAAAGAATTAAAGCAAGGCTTCCCATCGCAAATAAAAAGCCGAGGACGAGATTTACCACAAATTCGATTTTCGTCGCTTTTGAACGACATTATAAAGTTTTTTGTTGACGCGGCGTTATGCGAATTTGTTACGTATGTCTCGACAGCAAGAGGCGCCCTACCCTTAAAGGGATGACGAACCACAATTTCATACGCGTAAAAAGGCTTGCAATTAGAGACGCCCATTATAATACCACCCGTTGCATCGATGTATGCAGCGTCAAACTCTGTCCGGTCATGAAAAATTCTTAGAGTATCCTCAGACCACAACATAACAGAACGCGGCTCGCCACACCATTTCCTTAGAACACCTGGCATCTTTTCCCCAACTTTGTTGTCTCGCTGAGTTTCAAACATTTTTTGCAACGCTGCTACCTCGCATTTATCGGGTACAATAATCTTTCTTGCCTCATATCTGACACAGGAAACCCTTCGTTGGAAAATGTTGTGTGCAAATTTTGTTGTCTTGTGGTGTTTGGTTCGCGAGATATTTGGGTTGAAAGTTGGCACTTTGGGCTGGGGGCCTACGATTGTTTGCTGGCAAGCTCGGCGGCGGCAATACGCGCGGGTTATTAATATTCATAAGCATATTAATATTCGGTGTTTTAATATTTTTTCAAACGGTTTGCGTCAATCGCTTGTGAGTTCGTTGGAAAGTGTTGTGTGTGAATTTTGTTGTCTTGCAGTGATTGGTTCGCGAGATATTTGGGTTGAAAGTTGGCACTTTTTTGTTTGCAGGGTCGGTTTTGACGCTGTTTGCTCAAAGAACTTTGATTACTGAGATTGGCACTTCCAAAGAAAAGGGACCCGATTTTACACCTGAAGGCATTTGGTTTGTTGAAATGACAAATAAACTGCTAATATCACTCTCTTGCATTTGACAATAGAGCACAACAACTTCCTGAATCACTGTCTGCTTGCAAAAGCAAAACCGCTTCCCAAAAAGCAAATTTTCTCATCTTCTTCGTTTGTGTACAAGTCAAAACATGAACAAAGACCAATGAAACCTCGGCAACGCACTACGGTAGTCTCCAAGCAGTCGTTAGAACTCACTCAAGCGCAAAAATTAACAAAAAAACAGTCGAAAATTTGAAACTCAATATAGCTTATTTTTTCTTGGTTTGTTTTTTCAACAAAACATAATTATTTTTTTTTCAACTATAAACCTATATTTTTTTGCAGTTAAAAGAATACTTACATACATACTTTTTTAAAACACCCCGCATGTAGAAAAAACTCGCACTAATAAGCTCTCAATCGCTGTGTGAATAAGTGGTTGTCATGGGGCGCATTTATGCGCCCGCCGCAGTCAAAGGGTTAAGTGGTTCTGTAATAAAAGATGCAGAATAAACAACTAAAACAAATTGGATGGTTTATCTCTTCATTCCAAGGGTTTGTCAAAACGGTGCAATTATGCAAGCATCTGGCCAGGAGTAGTAGTCACTGTATTTCAAAACCTATGATCTAATTATGTGTATTTCCAGGTGATTATTCGGTATTTCGAACTGTAAGCAGTCAGTGCAATTGTTTTGTAACAATTCCTTTTTCGTCAAGAACTAACCTTAACTCAACTCAACTCAACTCAACTCATCATGGTTGTTGCATACTCTTTGCTGCAAAAATATGACATCGACGTCTTTTTCGATCGCATTATTACATCGGCACTTTCTTTCATGGCCGGATCAGTTATTGTTTTATTTAACTCATACAACCAGCAATACGTAACCTGTGAACTGGCAAACAAAACAAATTGGACAATGAAAAATTGTTCAGTTGGTGATCAGCATATTGTAGAAGACTGCGCCAAAAAGAATGCTGGGCTGTCCAGTATCATCTACCTGCCTTTTTATCTTGGTGCCTTTCTCTTTTTGTTGGTGTGGTACCGTAATACTTGGCTATGGTTGTCACAAATTACAATTGTTCTGGCGAAATTTCGCAGAGCCTGTATGATTCAAAGTGAAGAGGGAGAAAACGAAATATCAACACGAATATTTCGAACCCTTAAAAACAGCAAAGTATTTTTAACATCATTTCGAATACATTTTGTAATTTTCATAGTGATGAGCATCGGTGCCACAACAGGTGATTTGATTTTACGTTCTTCTGCCGAAACTAGGTATTCCTGTACACTTCTAGAAAAATGTGACTACCTATGCTTTTGTACTGAAATGTTTGTGACAGAAGTAATTTGCACAATAAACATTTTCACAGCCGTGATTCTAATATTCACCGGTGCTATGACACTTTTGTTTACCAAAGGTTCGAAAAACGATTACAAACTTCTAAAGAAATTATACCGATGGTCTAGTTTTTCATTGAGTTTTAAAGATCCCGATGAATTGACATTTCTAATAAAGGCAAAGCCGTATAATTGTCAAAATATCATCGAAGAAATGTGGTGCTAATCCTAAGGTTTTTATTTTGATTATTTCAACTTTTATTGGTTTCGTCTAAGATGCTTTGTTGTGTATATTTTTGACTTGCCCTTTGAAATGAAAAATATTTGTAATTAAGATATGTTTTTATCGTTTTGGTCTCTTTTGGTCAATCCAAAAGAGCTATTTGCAATGTATTACTTTTTCGGGTGCGAGCCCGAGGCGCTCACGATTATCCTACAAAATCCCGAAATTCATTCGGCCAAGTGCTTGCCACACCTTTCTCGCATTGGCATTGTGCCTCTATGACCAGACGTAATTACCTTTGCCTAATTCAAAAAACAAGAAAAAACACGTCAAACCATTTCTCGCAATTTTAAAATTCAGTCATACGTTGCTCCACCTTTTAACCATTGTGCTCCAATTAGTTTTTATCTTGTGTTATTTTTAACCGTGCGGTTTTTGTAGCTGTTTCTGTTTCTATACCACATCATTGTAGTGTTTTATTTAGCTGATTACGTTTTTACCCGTAGAAGTGAAATATAACACAACATATCACAGTATATATAATATTTTTTAAGTTGATGCAGTTTTCCGATGGGCACACAAAAGGCAAAGGGACGGGTTGTGAAAAAAATCATGACTAAAGGTGATTGGGTTAACCAGCTGTAGTCATTACAGAAATTAAGCTGCACATTGTTCATATAGTTAGGTTAAACACTTGTTTTCAAAGCAACGTTTAAAATTGATTTTGAGCGTAAACTGTAAAGCTCAGCTCTACCGGTCTTGTAATTTTAATTTATGAACGTGGTAAAGTTGGAAGGATACGTGGTGTGGTGGAAAAGTCAATTCATACAAACAGAGTGTTTAAAGACAGTTTATTTGAAGATATTCATTGTGTTAATTGCTGTAGTTGATTATTTACTTCCAGTAGCACGCGACGACCATACATGGGGGTCATTTTAATGGCGTAACACTAGCATTAGTAAAAACAACAAAAATAAAACAGATGTAGCTTGAAAAACGCGGTTTATTCTGTATTGTGATCAAGGCGAGTTACTTTTGCAACGACTCGTAATAAAGTGAGAGTTATTTTGCTGGTGACTCCAATCGAGTCGAGTTGAGTTTTCACAGAGGCACGGTTAGATTCAAGTCCAAGTCATTGTGGGGCGACGGTAATGATTGTACTTTTGTTTTCGTTGATCGCGTTTTTAACACTATTTGCAACTTTTTGCCGTACCGGTTAAGTTTGTATTGCCTCTTCTTTCTCTCGTTTTGTCGTTTTCTTTGTTTTGATTTTACTTATTTTTTTCTTTCGATGTGTAAGGTCTGGACATGTTTACTTTATGCACTGTTTGCACTCACGATTTATTGTTTTTGCTCCCTTCCCAATGTAACAATACGTTAAGTGTTCGTTCCCTGGATGAGCTCCGTGTTGCACCGGATGAGTGCGCGGTCCCCGCCCTTTTTTTTGGGGGGGGGGGAAACTCGTTGACTGACCAAACATCCGCCGTGGAAAACGGGAGATTTATCGGCCAAAGTAAAGGAGGTAACCAGACATTTGAGGAGAAGTGACTTTATCCGTTTTGGGGGCAAAACGGCTGAAAAATTCCGATTCTACCAATGTTTAGGTGGGAAGATGCACAACACGAGGCCAACATAAACAATGATGCAACTCTTGCCAAATCTGATGCAGTAGGTTGCAATTTGTAGACCGGGTTTCGCAATATTAAAGATGCGGGGTTTTGTAAAATAAATAATTTGTGTGCACGGAGCTATATGTGTTTGGTCACAAAACCGCTACAGATAAAACGCTAAACCTTAACGGTGTACTCAAACGAACTGATTGGGAAGCGTTGCATTACGTAGAATTTTAACAAGCTTTTTATAGCAACACCTCATACAGCAGTGCCTTAAACGGAAATTACACGTCTGCACGGTGTGGAGGTAGAGTGGAAATAACAGCTACCGTTATAATTTACGGTTTCCATAATCAGTTTCATTCGCCTTTCGACAGCAATTGTGAAGCTCTTCTGTAGCAATTAGAGCGCTTATATAAGGTTTTTGACGTTGAAAACATAGACTTCAAATAATCCTAATCGTCGTTTTTTAAAGAAAGAGTTATTATATGTTGCGCAAAAGCAGCTCATGTTTACTTTGCGACACACTGGCGTTTTAGAAGAGCATATACAAATGGTGCTTTAACTAATGACACAGAAGATTGAAAACAAAACAATTTTTATGTTTTATCTATTCCTTCGTCGTTCCAAGGGATTGTCAACCAGTACAATTATGCAAGCATCTGGCCAGGAGTAGTAGTAACAGAATTTTAAAATCTATGATCTTATTATGTCTATTTAACTTACAGTTATAGTTTTTCAGTATTTCGAACTTTAAGCAATCAGTGCAATTGTTTTGCTGCAATTTCTTTTTCCAAGCGAAATAAACTCAACTCAACTCATCATGCTTTTCGCCTACTCTCTGCTGCAGAAATACGACATCGATGTGTTTTACGAAACAATTCTTTCATCGGCACTTTCTTTCATGGCCGGATCAGTTATTGTTTTATTCAACTCATACAATCAGCAATACGTAACCTGTGAACTGGCAAACAAAACAAATTGGACGATGAACAATTGTTCAGTTGGTGATCACATCGTAAAAGAATGCGCCCACAAGAATTCTATGTTTCTAATGACCGCCTACCTGCCATTTTGTCTGGGTTACACGATCTATTTAATGGTGACCTGTCACATATTTTGGCCTAATTTGTCAAAAGTTACAATTGTTTTGGCGAAATTTCGCAGAGCCTGTATGATTCTGTGTGAAGAGGGAGAAAACGAAATATCAACAGAAATATTTCAATCTCTAGAAAACAGCAAAGTATTTTTTAAATCATTTCGAATACATTTTGTATTGTTTAGTGTGATGAGCATAACTGCCATAATAATTGACTCTGTTATCTATGATTTTGCTGTATCTGATCATTCCTGTACAATTATAGAAAAATGTGATTACTTGTGCTTTTGTACCGAATTCTTTGTGACAAGAATAATTTGCCTAACAAACATTGGCGCAGCCTTAATTATATTACTTACTTGTGTTGAGACGCTTTGGCATACCAAAGATTCAAATAACGATTACGACCTTCTGAAGAAATTATACAAATGGTCAAGTTTTTCATTGAGTCTTAGTGATCCCGATAAATTGAAATTGTAAATATTGTAAAAATGCCTTTTGATACTCAAAATATCATTTAAAAAATATATAATGCTAATTCCAAGATGTATAACATTTGTTGGTTTCGTCTAAAATGTTTTGTTGTGTACATTTTTGCTGCTGACTAATTGCCCCCTAAAATAAAACAATTTAAGGTACCTGAAGGTAACAAGGCCCGGAAGGTAATAAGGCCCACTGCTTATATTTTTAAATACAGGAGTAAACAATTTGCTGTTCTCGTCCGATTTTAAAATTTATCCGTAGCAACAACGATTTACAAAGTTTTGGACCTGTTCGTTCTGTACAATAGTAGTTACGGCCAATCCAAATTTCAAACCTATGCGTTCACGACTTTTTATAATTTTCGAAAATTTTTGCTGACGAAAATAGGAAGATTTAGTTGTTAGAATGAAAACTTTGACAAGATATATCAGTAAGTCAGTCATTGTAGTTTATGTAGAGCTTTGTTTAAGCCAGAAAAAAGAATTGCTTCAGGATAAATTTAATAAGATTCCGAAAGTCAGCTATTGGTGGAAATAAGGCCCAAGAATTTTTGTCATTTTCTGGAGTGTTTGTCATAGTAAAGGTGACTGGTATGCATAAAAATTATTGTTTTTGCTTACCTAGAAAGGTAAAGGTCGAAACAGCTTAAATTCTAGTCCATGCATAACAGTTTGACACTTCACTCAATGTTTGCACTAGTAAGACTTCAAGCCTCATTAGTGCTTTCATTTAAAGAATTACACGTCCTAAAGTTAATGATATTGCTTTTTTGAACTTTATTTGACCAAAGCAGAGTAGGAAAAAGTCTCCTTGTTTACTAGACACTTTAAAAAAACATAAAAAAATTTGGGCCTTAATAACAGCATAGGCATGTATTAGGGCCCAAATATAAAAAATTTTAAAACAGTGATCCTATGAAAACAAAACTTGGAAACTTCCACAAAGTCTGATGGATGTTTAGTATTGACCTCTATAGCTAGCATGCTAAATTTGGCTTAAAACTCGTTAGCGGTTTTTCAGTTATAGGCAAAAGTTCGTTAGGTGGTCCTTATTACCTGCAGGTACCTATAATCAAGATATGTTTTTATCGTGACTTGTCGTTTTGAGGAAAGAAAAACCACCAACATAAAACATCGTCTGTGCCTAATGGAAAAAATTGCCCAACGTTTCAAAAATAATTAATTGCAAACTTGCTGATTTCATTCGCACGGATATGATTCAGAACTACTGCGCTACGTCTTGTGATTGTTAGCTCATGGGTTCACCCTAACTGAAGTTTCCTGGTTCGCTAAGCAGGAAGCGTGGATGCTTCAGGTGTTTTTTACTGCAATGGCAATGAGACAAGAATCTTGTGCAAGAAACACTGTCCTGCAATCACTTGGCCGATACACGCAACGGGCATACTAGGGACAGCAATTCATCAAAATCGTCATTTTTTTGTTGCTTAAATTACGGTGAGCGGGCCTCATTAAAGACCTAATTTAGCTAGTTAACGTATTGTAGCAAGGAATTGTGAAACAACGAAGACTAAACGTAAAATGAAAAACAGTCATGTTATTAGACACAATTTTAGTTGAGTGTAAAAGTAACTATTTGTGTTAATGAAACAAGTTGCTTTCAGGTGTATAAATCAAAAACTGCGCCATTTTGACAAATTTTTTTGGTGCATTTTTTAAGCGGCGTTTTGGAAGAATTTTTTATATTTTTTAAAGTCTCGAAGTCTTTAGAAAAAAACCAAGCATAGAAAAGTTGCATGCAAACATCAGCTGGCTTGTATAATCAGATTAGGAATTTAAATCTAATACACTCATGTGCAATAAAATTTGTTGCTATAATAGCTTAATTTTTACAAACAGGAGGTTATTTCAGCTACAATAATCAATAAACATCATGGTTTTCCCCGACACTCTGCTGGAGAAATATGACATACAAACTTACCATTCATGTACAATTCTGAAACATTGCGTGTATTCAAGCTCTTGTACTCAATGCTTTGTATCAAATATAGTTTGCATTGCAAATGCGTTTATGGCCGCAAGTATAGCGATCCTTTGTTTGTTTCTCTTTGCTCTTACATTTAAATGCCACAACGATTACTTTCTCCTAAAATGGTTATTCTTGCACTCTAGCTTTCCCATCAGTTTCAAGGATCCCGATAAATTGACATTTTGAGGGTCAGAAACAAATACAGTTTAACAAACCAAACGTCAAATGTGTAATGCTGTAATCTTACTGTTGATTTCTATTAGCCAGACGAGATACCTGTGTAAGAACCGTTTTTTCTGATGAATTCGTTTTTGCATATGTTTTGTATCAAACGTTTGTTGTGTATCTTTGTTATTCGCTTTAAGTGACGTATGCTTTAAATTAAACATCCTTTGTTAAATATTTTGTAATTTGTCATGAATAAAAAACCAAAAGCAGCCATCAGATCTCTGTAAACTGTTGGTTGGGGGGCAACTGGTTATTAGGCCTGTGTGTAATGCGGCCTCTTAAAATAGGCTGCAAAAGCATAGCGATGTTGAAGACAAAAGCCAAACATCCTTCATGTGATGCTTCCTGGTAGTACGACGTCACCGCAAAAGGAAATTGCCATCTATCCATTCCATATAGTATCAGCTCTAATCCCGCTAGCACATGAGTTCTTGAAGGTTGTCTCACTAGGATAAAACGTCCCTAAAGTTTTCATTCAAGAACCACTGCTTTCATAATTGATATTTACCACGTTTAATTGAAAAAGTGCCTTATTGCAGTTCTTCATGGTTTTAATTGATCTTATGTTACAAAAAATGTAATCAGATCTCGTTCAGAAAAGCAAAAGTTCAATATAAAATAAAGTCATGAAACAGAAGTGCACAAATTCACATGTCTGCAATATTATAACAGGAAATTTAACCCTATCGGATCTATGTTGTATGAGGTAACACTATAGCCAATAAATTCTCAAAACCTTTTGGGACTTTAGGTTCATTGTATAAAAAGGTCGTGGTTTTCACATTTCTTTGATGGAGAAACATCCACTGTAGGGTTCTTTTTCGTAGTAAATTTCGCAAACCAGTCTGATAAAGTCCAACCGGTTTCAAAAATTTAACAACATACGACATTTTAGCTTGCCTAAGTTTAACTTCGTAACCACATGTTGCATTAAGTCCAACACTATAGCCAATGACCACTTCAAATGCCAATTGTGGTCAACGAGAATGTATAAGTGCGGAAATGTCGTCACAAGGTGGGGCAATATAGCTACAACTCCACAAGGTGGGGTAATATAGCTACAAATCCACAAGGTGGGGCAATATAGCTACAACTCCACAAGGTGGGGTAATTTACAACGCAAGATCGAAAACACAATAAAATCACTTAGTTGAGTGGTCTGGGGCGCAGGCGCTCGACCCATATACAGACTTTTACTGTATTTTTTGACAATTATATGTGTGTTTTTAACCCGGGAAACTGCATTGAGAACAATTTGCAAATGTATTTGTGTTACAGATGTTGCAGTTAGATTAGCTTGGCATAAATTATTTAACATGTACTCGTTAAGTTTTCAAGCGAATGTTGGAAGAATTAATTTATTTCCAAACCATTCTATTATAAATTGGCGCAGATACCTGGTAACAGAAAATACTAACGCGCTTGCTTCAATTTTTGTTCCAAAGCAGCTTTTGGGAATAGCCGACCATACAAACGTGAAGGCAGCAGTTTCACAGGAAGTGGATACAAACGTCCAAATCAAGCCACAGTTTCACAAAGAAAGGAAGTTTTCCCTAAAAGAACTATTCAATGATCTATTGTCTTTTTACTGAGTTATACTGCATTGTTCACCCAGTGCGTTGGATCTCGAAATACTTTCTTGTTTTGGTTCAATTTGAGAAACGACTTTGTATTTGCCAACGGTTGCATGACAGTTTTATTTGTAATCAGTTTTAATTCTAGTCACATAAGTTGATTTTAACCATTTCCACTGCAATGAAATACAAAACGCATTCACATTTTTAACATTCAGTCTTTACCATCTAAAGCAATGGTATTAAAAAAATACGGGAAGTATTTGTATTCGTGAAGTTAGAAGTACGCAACCCATCAGACACTGCATCAACCCGGGTGAAATTCCTGATGCTTTACTGGTAGTGGGATTGTTGGTTGAGGGAACGAATTCGGGTCGGTTTGTCGGTTCAGCTGCTCAAAACACATATAACCGGTAACAACCAATCCTACATGTCTTTTTAGAAATCGTTTACTTAGGAAGCTTGAATGATTCAGCCAGACCTTAAGATAAGGGTTGGTACCGTAAGGCCCGCGGCCAAATCAGGCTCGCCAAGCAAAATCATCTCGCACCACCCACTGTTACAACTCGTTACTGAGTTTAACAACATAATAAACAGTGTGGAAACGGAATTGTAAACTGAACATTAGTACAGCCCGCCGAGACCTTGCAGATTTTGGTTTTGGCCGGCGGCTTGAGATAGGTTGCAGACCCCTACTTTAAGGAAACCCGCATAAATAAAAGTCATAAACCAAACCATGGACCTAACAAATAAGAAAAATGGCTTTGTAATGCGGGTATTTAAATAGCAGACAAAGGCATAACGATGTTGAGGTTGAAAATTGAAGAGATCTGATTTGGTGCTTACTGGGAGTAAGATGTCACTATGTAAGGAAATTGTCTCTTGCCCCTAGAACTATTCAATCCTCGCAGTATCGATTTAATTCAACCTTGCTGTCACGCGAGTTCCTAAAGGATGAAGGATTTAACTTTCTTAAAGACCCAGTCAAGGTTTTGTAGATGCGCCGCGACTATACAACGGTTTTTACCCAACTCTAAAAAAGGATGAAATGCTGAGAAGCAATTAAGACGTATTTTTTTACCGACCTTTCAGTTCACCAGTTATATGGAATGGACCTGATTTTAGTAGAATTAATGAGTTTGTTTCTGCGTTCTCTTCGCGACGAACAGCCGTGGTGACGTTGCTACCATCATCGTCATAGGCGACTCGCTTGGCTGCAAATGACGGAAGTCTAAAAAAAACAATTAAATCACTATTTGTGTCAAAGTTCGGGGCTTTAAACGGTGCTGACGGAAGGTGCGATCTGTTTTTTATGCTACCTGAAAATCATGTTTGGAAACAAGTTTTCAAAATCAGTCGACACAAAATATGGGAATATATGTTTCACCTAAACATGACATCGTCAGTTCCATTGCAAGATTTTATGATGTTGTTTTTACGTTGTACAGGAACTGTCGATGCCATGATTAGGCCCAATATATAACCTATACCTTATGTTTATAATCGAATGATCTTGTTTCTATGAAAACCTTCTTCAATACTTAAACTTAAGTTGGAAAAAAACAGCGACCGTCGATGTTGATGTCGTCTGTTAAGTGGGCAGATAATGGTCATTTGTATTCACACTCATACCTGAAAATTGCCTTCGTTTTTGTAACACTTTGGTCATCACTGGACGCGCAGCCCTGAGAACAACGAGTCCCGCCAAAGAGCGACGAGCAGATAACGACTTCACACTGAAAAACAACACACGGTATGGATATTAGGATTTGCTTAAGATCTATGATTTAGAAACAAGTTTACCTGTATGACAATATTTGTGTTTTTATCTAAGTCCGGAAGTCCGTATTGAAATTGAAATGCTTTGACACTGAACTGGTTGATCAATGGATTGGTCGACGAGTATTGCTTCATCGTTTCATCTACGAGGCAACTGCGAAAGGTGCCACGAAAAATGTAAGTGTTTTGTACAGGTTGGGTATACCAAAACGCACGGGACCGAAAATTAGTGATGCGGTTATAATTGCAGTCGTTGCATTAATACGACAAGTTTGAAAGAGAAAAATTGTTTACAAAAGAGCTACATTCGTGTAGCCATATGCTGATAACTAAAGAAACGACAAAAAGCAACGTTAACAACTGCATTGGTGGCTGTATTCGCATATTCAGGTTTTTCAGCAAACGATTTTAAACGTCCATTGAGTACACAAAACGATAAAGCAGTATTCCGGATTAAGACTTGGCTTGTGATAAGTCTAAATTATAACTTGTTTATCAGTTAGTTAAAATTCACTATCAAGTCAAATGTGAGTCAACATTTGGCGCTGCAAAACTTTTCTACGATCTCACTTTAACATTTACCCATCGAAAATCATTGAGTATGTTCCGATGTTGTGAGGATCAGAGTCGGGTTTCGCCACACAACTGGTTGTAAACAATTCCACGTCGTTGTCGCTAGTCTGAGCGAGAATTCCGAAGTATACGTCATCGTTGACGTCAACAACGAGTGGATAGTCGTACGGTGAGTAAGTTCTCTGTAAAGTAAAACAGAAATCGGCACCTAAATGTTGAGAATTTTTTCACTGAAAAAAATTAATTTTAAAATTTAATAATAGAGAGAGTGGATTGTTTTTGGAGACCAGCTGTTTTATTCGTTTTTTGAAACATTGCATTCGCTAATCAGTTCCAAAATCCGTACTTTGTTCTCGTTTTGTTTACTGAACTTATATTGGCCTAGCTTTCAAATTAGCCCCAAGAGCTATAGTCTAACTAGTTCTAAAAGTTGGCAGCACACTTTTAACCGTGACCCACCAATTGCACCCTTCACGTTTTTGGCGACTAATAACAATTTAACATTACTTGGTTTCCGGCTTGGTGTTGGATTTAGTGCGTTTGGTCGCTGGGATTTCTTTCACCAAACGGAAAAAAACACAGGTGAACTCAATTTACCATAAGTTTGCAATTAGAACGATTAACACTAAGGGTACACAAAACTCACCTGATATGTTTTGTCAGTGTAGAAATCGAATGTGATTTCTATGTCAGCAAAGCCCTGTTGATCAGCAACAATCTTTGTGTATGTGCCTTCGGGAAGAAAACTACTTGAGGTATTGAAATATTTTTCGGTTGTGCAGACCGTTTCAACCATGTACCATTGACCACGTGACGTCGGCGACTCGCCCTCATCCGATTGTACCCACATCGTCACTGTGACTTTGTGTTTGACTTCGTTCATCTCATCCTACAAAAAACGTTATGATACATGCTACGATGTGTCTAACACGTGTCTAGCGACCAAAGGGACCGAGACAGGATTAGAACCGCCAACCTTACGCTCACTACGGTACTCGGCTTTCTTGGCGACTGATAAGCAGAAACGTCTTGAGGGTTAAACTTAACACTAACAAATGTTGTCGACAATCATATTTCCAAAACTATGGACAGCAATGATGATTTTGCTAAAGAAACTCAGGTCGAATGACCTCGTTTGGAAACAATGTAACGCATTCGCCTTCCAAATCATTTTCTGGATGTGCACCGGCCAATTTTCTTGCTGGTGTAAGTTAAAACACTTTAATATTTGGCAATAAATAAAAAACAAATGGAGCTATTCAATGACTATTGTGGAACTTTATTGATCATATAACAGTTCAAGAACCTTGTTTACCGACTATACTGGCTGCTGAATAAAAAAGTGTCATTGTTATAGACAAAAGTCTTGTCGATGATAATATTTCTCTATCATAAAAGTAAACAAAGTCTTCGTTGAAAGGAAACGTTATTGCAAAGTGATTTGAGGCAGTTATTTATTGAAAGGAAAAATATCTCAGTTTATGCATTTGGTCACTTGTGTACTTGTCTTATTAAATTTAAACCAAACTTACATAAGTCAGCATTCCGCACTCCTTCCGGGCGATGTCGAACTCGTAATACTTGGAGAACTTGCTTCCCCAACATTCGATCCGATTAGTTTCGGGGTCGCCCTCCTGGTATTCCCCCAAACCGATAAAATCGTCGAATGCGCAGTTATCGACGCGAACCGTCATTCGTGAACCCAAGCACGTGGTTTCCAACCTAGCTGTCATGAAATGCATTTAAAACGTTAAACTGTTTCAGCCCACAACAGTGCGACATGGAAAAGTCGCAAGTCATCAGTCAACCCAACCTAAAACTTATTTCGAACGAATAAAGCTTGTATCTTGTATAGACAAGCATTAACATTTTTCTGACAGCAGACAATTTAGTAAATCCACGGTTTTAATAAACCAGCCTGTACTGCCGTAGTGAAGACCAAACAGAACTACGTGCGACAACTATGCTAAAAAGCATAAGTTTGTAGGGTAAATGTGAGTACCAACTACTGCAGCCGCGTGCGAAATGTTGTCGGCAAGCGTGTGATCCGTCGAGCTACACAGAGAGGGCAACTTTTTTCACAAGGTTCGAACCCGGGACGATCCCGAGGACGAATCCTAATCAGGTTTTATATGTCTGTATGTGGGTCGATTTAACTAAGTGTTCGTCCATGGTGCATTGGCATACGTATAAGCAATGGGCTTTTTCTTGGGCTTTTTTTCTTTTTTTACGGGGTTCGAAACCAGGACGAATCCCGATTAGCTTTTTGACTTAGTGTGAGGCTACAAAAACAGTATACCAGTGCGACATCTACTGAATATAGATTAGCATTAGGGTTTTGGTGCTCGTTTTGTAATGACTGAATTTTGACGATAAGACAACCCTTTCATGATGTACCCTATAAAGTGTCCACTTAACGACCGAAAATGGGGTTACCATGAGCAGATAGCAAAGACGGGGCTGTTTAAAAATTTATATCGTGTCTGTCTGTGTACGGGATAGCATCGGCCAATTAATAATTCCATGGGTTTTTGGAGCCAAATTGGTTTTACCTTCTCGGTCACCACCACACGAACACATGCTGTTTGGAAATTTACGATGAAGTCGGTTGCCCATATACTGTTGAGACGAAACAACTTCAGATGTTCATTAGAAAGATATATTTTACTTTTTGTTTTAGTTAACAGTAAACGTAAGTTTGACTAGGACTGCCCCAACAACATATTTTATGTTCACATTAGGAGAACAATGATTTAGACAATGATTTAACGATAAATCGTTACGTGAAGACAGAGTTATTTGGCAATGTTGCGAAATCCTTGATAATGAAAGGAAATAGTGAAGCTTATGTTTATAAAAACCAATTAAAGCAAATGATGTCGTTTTTTGAAAAATCATGCAGCAAGAAACAGGTAAAACATAATAATAAAACTTCATGTTGCAAAAAGATGAAAACTACATCAATTTTGGTACAGTTTAACTTACGCAAACATCTCAATCCATCCGATGCCAGTTCCCAGCAAGCGTGAGAACACGAACACGTGACCGAACTTCCTGATGAGGAACAAATATCGCTGCATCCTCCGTTATTCACCTCGCAGGGATCGATTGCTGAGCAATTATCGGTTGAGATACGTTTTAAAGACACCCGGTTTGGGTGGTAGTTGATAGTTAAGCTACAGGGGCCGAGTTTAGCAGATGTGTCACCTGTTTCCGTTTTATTTTTAAATTTTCTCATCCTCGTAATCCAACCTAAGGGGTGAAATACGTTTTTTATGGGTAAAACCAGTGGTTCCCAAGACTTTTTGTTTTTCGTCACTCTTTTGCGGAGACTTCTGAATTGCCGCACCCACAGCGGCTTACATGGCAATTTGCTATCTATTTTACAAGCACTATTCGCCGTCACACCTGTCACCTGGTAATACTTAACGCAGAAACAATTCTACACTAACACAGAAAAACAATTCTATAAATTGGTTGCCCTGAGGCTTCCAAACGCCCCCCGATTGGGAAATTTAACAATTACATTTTACAAGTAAACAGAAATGCGTCGGTTTTCAAAAACTAAGCTTGTTTTACAACAATAACTTAACTGACAGCCCCTGCAGCATCAGGAATGCAACGGTGTTTTCACCTTCGCCACACTACTTTTAGATACATCACAAAATGAATATTTCTCACCGTCTACGTAGAGTTTTAGACATCTCAGCCCCGTAAACAACCTGAAAAAAATGTTCCGAGCCAATCTAAACTCCTGGTTGGTGTAAAGTAGCAAACAGTTTACCCTCTTGAATCCTTTCCGCTATAACACATGTAGTTGAGGCCTGTATTGTTTTTTGATGGCGTCCATGTAACAGTGACTTCGTATTGATTGTTTCCTGTGTATATCGGCTTCTGCCACCAGGCATTGCTCAATCCAAGAACGCTAAAGTGTTCGATCCTGGTTGAATAAAGCGTCAAAGTTACGGGGTACACGAAAGAATACATCAAAATTAAAAATCTTACACGTAATCTACAAAACTTCTTAAAATCGCGGCGTTTAAAATTGCAAAATATCATAAATATTTGTCGGGCTCCACCCCAAGTAAAATAAAACCCAAGTTTGCTAATGCTTGTTTTTCGGTAATGAGGAGGCTTCGAATTTAGACAAATGGCTAAACCTCCTAAAAGTACCTTTTTAGAGTTTAGTTTCTCCGGTTTTGCTTGAAAAAATTGTGATGAAGCACTTTGTAAAAATCTATTTAGCTTTCCAGCCCCAATACAGGATTTTTTCGAGTAAATCAGTAGTATCACAATTGATTTGATACTAAGAAGTTTGTTTTATTGGAAAATTGTTTACTGCACCTGAATCTAGAACTAATTTGCATGGTAACCTGCCAAGGTTTTCCGGTGTACAGTGAATAGATTTGGTTATGAACTGGAGTTGGCCTGACGAAAAATGGTTTGTCCGAACAAGAGTAACCAGGCAAAGCAATAACTGTGAAACAGAATGCAAATGCAAGAATTAAGTCAAGACGGGGACATTTTAACTTTATCTTCAATTGTGAAAAAACGAATTCGTAAATTTTTTAACATGGTTATTGTTGCCAGACTGAAGTGGGAGAGGAAACACGACTGTTTCGTTTACATAAAGACACTGCCGCAAATTAAAGGTTCCTTATGTTTGTTAACTTGAACGTAGCTTTTTTTTTAAAAAACAATATCATTAGTATTGTTGCCTTAGCAGTGCATAAACTTCGTGTTTAAAGCCCCCTTTCGCCCGGATCTCCCTTTAGACATGATATGATCCATGTGGTTAACACCACAAGAAAAAAGGTTAAAGATTACAGTGTTAAAGAGCAAGATTAACTACGCTATCGCCAATTCCCTCTTTCTTAAATAGATACGGATACCTTCTATAATGAACTGGAGCGAGCTGTAACTGAGTACGTGTTGAGAATCTGGACTCGGGCGATCTTCGATGATAAGAGCAACAGCGACTTTCGAAGTAAAGCCACCACCATTGTAGGAAATTCTGCATTCGCCCTGCAAATAAATAAAGTCAACCAAGAACTTTTATTTGCTGCTGTTGACCTCAATGCTACTACAGTCATCTCTTTGACAATAATTCGTTCCCCAAAGAATGAAATAGTTGCGTTGACATTCCTTCGATTGAACTTAGCCCGACTCAAACAAATGGCCCGCAAATACTGACCAGAGTGAAACTGGCGCACATTGCGATTGCGCGGAAACTAAAAACGATACGGTTTCGAAATTTTGACATAATATTTTAGGTTATTCAGACATTCCAGCGCACAAACTTTTTTAAAAAAATATAATTTTTTAATAATTAATACGCATAATAGCATACAGTTACTGTCATAAAACAGTTTAGACATTGTCCAAAGTTGTTGACATAAAAAATGTACCGCAAGGCTCGCAAAAAGTATTTGCTTACCGTTGCTGCGAAGTATGGGTCTGGACTGAAGTAAGGATATGAGTTAAACACATCTCCTCTCTCTTTCGAGGTGTTTCCATAGCGGCACGTCACGTGGTCTCCGTCTGGGTCAATCATCGGGATGAAGATCGAATCTGGACATCCAACAACGAACCTATGGACGTGGAGCTATTTTACTTCTTTTCACAAATTATCTTTTTCACAAATTGTTCTTTTCCCTGTGACACATAGTCGCGTTAAAATATAAAGCTTCTGTACGTTTTACCCTAAATACTGAATACTTATTTTTAAATAGACCTTTTCGAAAAAATAAAGTTTTGACGTTGTTAGTCTTTTGTTTCTATCTGTTGTTTGTCGGTCGCATGAACTTTGGTGTTTACGGAAAAGAAAAACCTCAAAGACATTTGCCAGACCAAAGTTTTGGTCGACTTTCACTACTGTCCGATGCACATCTTGTTAAGTTGTGTGAAAAGCTTATGAATGCAATTATTCCAAAAACAATCTTTTGCTTTTGGTCTTTTGCTTTGTTTCAATATTTGTTTAAAGGAGAACTTAAAATGATGTAGTCTTGTCTCTACCTCACTTTAATAAACTCAACCAAGATTTTCTTATCTTAGCTTGACTCATTTTAAGCAACATTTTAGTTCTATTCAACTTAATAAACTCTTTAACTCAACTAAACTTCAATCGGTTAAACACAAATTGACTCAAATCTATACGTAACCAATCTAAACAAAGCCACAATAGTTTAAGCTTTTACCTTGTCAAAGCTGGATGTAGCGCGATCGGTGAAGAGTTGATTTTTCCATCGCGGCGTTTCAGGTCGATGTAAACCGGAAGACTCCATTCCGTGGCACTGTAGAGACCGTTTATCCAACAACAGCTCGCAAAACTAATAAGAAATAAGGAACTAAGGTTCCGTAAGCTTTTTTGTAATTATCTTCAAAACAACTACCGCGATCAGAGATCTAAAATAATAAACTGCAACATCATGTTGCTGACTTCTATTTTTGTGTCATTTCTGGATTCCTCGCACATATAATCGCAGTTGAAAAGTTTTTTAAGTTTTAACCTGGCTACCACAGCATCACTGCCAAAGGTAAAAAGAAGTTTAACAATTTGTATTCAAATTACTTGATTGCACGGGGAACTACCGTTTGAAAAAACGAAATACCTTAGCTTGCATAAAGCACCATCAGTTTTATCCAAAAACACGCTGCCCTGTAGAGATCTCCATTTGTCAGATTTGTCCTCATCCAGAATGTAAATATCGATGGCAAACGACCCAATTGACTTTGCAGGGATGGGTGGAAATTCAAAGCAATGAAATCCAACGCGTAGAACAGTGTAGGGTCCGTAAAAGTGGACTGCCGATGTAACTTTGATCTGCACAAAAGTAACTGTTTCTTTGTCTACCACCGGTTGGGAAACACCGCACTAAGTTGCGACTAAAAAAGACTCAGTATGAGTGTTTGCAAAAGAACCCGTCGAATCAGGACAACATATCGTACACAAAAAACTATTTCACAAATTAGACTGTAACCTTCCCATTAAGACGCAAAACAAGTTAAACTTCATTAATAATGTGTAAATGTGTTGTGTTAAATTTTAATAGAACGTTGGTTAAACAACCAAACCCTAGTTGTAGCCGGGCGATATATAAATTGATATAAAACCTTTCAAAACGTCACTGGACAGCTACAGTTGCATTTAAGCAAACAAACCAACTTTCTTGCGAATCTCACAAACAAGCCCTAGATGTTGCCAGCAAAGACCTCTCTGCCACAGTGCTTAATCTTTCACAAAAACCGCGTTTTCCCATAAACAGCTTATAGTGCCTTAACCAAAAAGTGCTGTGCGATCAGTTAGTGTCCCTCGTCGGAACGCCGACGCCATGGTTGCGGTCGAAAAGCGGCGCTATGAAATATAAATAAAGATTGTGGAAAAAATACGTGCAAAAATAACATTACAAAAATGAATTTTTTTGAAACAAGAACTAACTTACCGTCACAGTGCCATTCGAGTGGTCTTGCACTACTTTCCAGTAAACGTGGCCTCCATGCATGTGACTACATTCCGATAAAACCGCGGTTGCAGCCAGCATCACATAAAAAGGCAAGCAACGCATCATGCCATTCTCTGCCACATAAACCAATAGCGAGCGACGGCAAAACCGACCAAAATTTTGCGAACAAGTTTATCCAACGAAACTTTAAGTACGTTTGCTGAACAGAGTGGTAAAAAAACTTCCACGTTATTCTGTCGCATGAGCTTTGGTGTTTACGAAAAAATGAAGGACGGCTTTAAAATATTCAGAGTGTTTATTGTTTACTGGCCAGGGGTCAACACGCTTAACCTTGTAGACTTGCGTTTCCACTCATAAACTTCTTGTAAGATTTTCAAACCTACAACAAGAATGGGTGTAGAGAACTTAAAACTTATGGTATACTACGACATCTGCTGGTCTAAATGTTTCTTATAAGTTATTGCAGACTTTCATCTTTGGCTGATTAATTACACATCTTGTTAAGCTGTATGTATTCTAAAATTGTAAATCTGAAAAGTCTGATACAAATAAAACTTCACCGATACGTTTGCTATAGTTCTGTCTTAGTTATTTATGCCCTAACAACAACATAGGGTCTATATGGACTATTTACTTTGAATTTTGGCAATGCGATTGTGAACAACATTTTTTCAAAATAAAACTCTATTTAGATTTGAATTTTCCTAAGAGGAATTTGAAAACACAGAAAGGTAAAACACTAATGAAAGCGAATCCCATTGTATCATTGTCGTCATAGGGGGCGTATACTTCTTTTTCTAGCGATGTTGCCTTTTCTTTGTGGTAAAACTACAGTGAAATCTGCAACGCCAAGTTTGATCAATATTTGTTGCGATTAGGAAACTAAATTTCTCTTCTTAAAATATCTTATGAAAGTTTTGGGCAGTGTGATGGATTAGGACAGAAATGTCCTAACGTTCAACTAACGTTTGTGGGAAGTGTCACCTCAGAGCAGCATGATAGAACAGCGCAAAGCCTCAGGGTTTTATCTTGTTACTCCATTTTCCACATGCCCTTGTGTAAGGTTCAAGTAGAAATTAAACATTGCCTACGTGACGATGATAACAATTTTGAGTAATTTAGTCACGATATTTGCCTCTAAAGTAGTTAGGTCAGCATTAAACTCGTGGGATGTACGATTTCGACACATTGACGTCATACTGTTTGCTAAGCTTAAACTTTGGGATAACGAAAGAAAATAACTTAACCACCTGATGTGTCATTTATAATTTCTGCAGCGAAGTGGCTGCCATTACTTTACAATATCCGTTACGTTGCGTTACGTTAAGTTGCTAATAATGCGCATTCTCATTTGCTTTTTAATACTTGTGAAAGTATTTTCTACAACCGATGGCAGTCACATGCATGGAGGTGCCACTTATTGGGAGGCATTTGAAGAAAGCGACGGAACAATCACTGTAAGTATGCTGGTGTAATTTATGAGTGTTGTGATATTTACCTTTATTTATTTCCAAGGTGAAAGTGACAAGCCAAGTGAATTACCGTGCTACATACTCCTATTCTTCGTCAAACTTCAATTGCTTTGAAACTTCTTCATACCCAACGGCCCCGATTGGATCATTTTATGTCGATTTGGTTAACCTGGACAGCGATTATGATGATGATTGGTCTGTGCTACAAGGATCTACTTCCATCACAGCAGCGGAAGGAGCTTCGTGCAAGCTAAGGTTAAATTGCGTATTGCAATTAACACTTTAATTTTGTTCAAGCTCCAACATCTAATTGTTTTCATACAAAAAAGTAAATTGCATCCAAAAACAGTAAACATGTTTACTCTAAATATTTGATATTTATTAAATAATGTTAAAAATATTTGTTTTATAAAAATTATGTCCTGTGTGAAGGACAATTTCTATGTTTTTAATCATACAGCCCTAAATAAAACTAAATATAAATGTCGTGATTGTCTGTGTCTTGGTATACAGCATTTAAATGTAAATTAAAACCTATATTTTTGTTAGTTTAGTGTTAAAAAGTAAATGTGTAAGATGTATTTTAGCTTCAGCAGCTGCTGCTGGATTAACGGTCTCTACCAGTATGGTTCTGACTGGAGTTTACCCGTTTACATTAATCTGGCAAGACGAAATGGCAAAATCAACTCATCTCCCATTGCCCTTCAACCGCCGCTAGCAAGGTACTTGATTATAACGTTAAAAACTTGAAGTAAAATGAAAAAAGGGATGGCGTAAGTTTGTTTGAAGCAAATATTGAAATACTTTTTTGGAAAAAAACAAACGCCTTATTCCAAAATCAACTTTTGCAGTTCCTCATACACAGTCCTTACAATCCATAAACATTTTTTTCCATTTTTTTCACGTGCAAATCTCAAAAGGTTCGTACAGGGGTGTCCCGACACTCTTGTTATTCCAATGGTTGACCAAGACGGGGATCACGTGACATGTCGCTATGCCAACAACTATGACGAAGGTGGCGACACGATCACAATCTATCCGTACTTCAGTTCAGATCCTTACTCGGAGGAGGTAAAAGATTGTTAACTGTTTGACCAAAACGGCGATGTCTATAGGATATGTCAACGCAGGCATATTTTGCTAGGTAGACGGCAGTTGAATTGTTTATCTTACAACAGGGTATAAAAATACCCCAAAAGGATGGTTTGCTACATAACGTTGATGTGATGTAAGTTTGAAAACAGTTTGATATAATGCCACATAACGTTTTTTATCATAACATTTGCCAGGGAGCATGTAGAATTTCGTACAACGGTGGCGGGGGTACAAACAAGGTTGCCGTTGCTCTTATTATCGAGGATCACCCAAGTTCAACTTCATCAGAAGTTCTCAGCTACAGCTCTCTGCAGTTTGTTATTGAAGGTTGGTAAAAATTTGCAATTAATGATTTAAATTGCACTTTGTTCAAAAGTATGTGGAATTAGTTGAGTTTATCAAGTACGACTTGCATGCAAAAAATAAATCACATCCTGGTGGTAAATTGGGCTTTTCTTAACACATGCGATTGTTGTTTCTCTTTTTACATACTTGACTTTGGATTCAGTTGACTATATATACTACCACTCATGCACTGACAAACCAAGCTTCGTCAATCCTACCCCAGTTCACAATCAAATCTATTCGTTGAACGCCGGAGAATATTGGCAGACCGCTGTAACTATTGAATCGCCATACAGGTAATACAACCACCATGTATTTTGTGTTGTGAAATTTTACTGATTTTTTGAATTTGTCTTTTGCTTTTTGTGTGTGATTCCAACGGTAAAAGATAGTGCATGGAGACTGATGAAAACTAACTTTTTTCTAGCTCTTTACAAAACGTTATTTAATACTTTAATTTGTAGCATCGATTTTTACGTTCTTGGCATAAACGGAACACAGCGGCAAGGCCCCACCTATGTTGGATACAGTCAGTATCAATATATCCTTGCATGGACGCCCACAGAGTACAGTACAGGGTTTAACTACATGTGTTACAGCGCAAAGGACAGTAACGGGTATGTATGTTCTATGATTTTTTGGCAAAAAATTACAGAAAAGTCAATATTTGTGTGTAGATCATTTTTCAATGTTACCATGTGACATTATCAGAACAAAAGAGCATGCATTGTGTAGTGTGCTTAAAGCAATGTAAACCATTACCGCCCCAATTTGTAAATGTAATTTTGCAGATTGTCAACTGAACAGAGATGTCTACAACTTTATGTAGATGGTGAGAACAATTTTATCTTTGATTTATGTCTGATGTAGATGCGATTACATATGCGCGTTCTTTTTTGCCAAAAAATGTGTTCCAAATCAACCTTGGATGATTGTTTTTATTTTCTATGAAGCGTATTCTACAAAAACAGAAGAAATTCATTTGTACCACTCACTACATACCAGTTGATTATGCACGAAACTTTAAAATAGGTCCATATATCACCATTCGCCACACATAAAAAAGTGTCGAAGTTATGTACCGAATATAAATGAGAAAAATATTAATGCATGGAGCGCTTTATGTTTCTCAAAAGTATTCCAAACAATAACAATGTTTGTACCTATTAAGCTGTGCACAAAACATTACATGTTTTGTAATCAACAACAGCCAACTATGCTGGTGCAGCAGTGTTTATATGTTTTACACACAAAATGTTCCACTAATATTTAAGACGTCGACCCCTGTGAGGTAAACAACGGAGGATGCAGCGATATTTGCTCGTCGTCGGGAAGTTTGGTCACGTGTTCATGTTCTCACGCTTGCTGGGAACTGGCTTCGGATGGAATGAGATGTTTGCGTAAGATAACAATATTGTTTGCACCTGTCAACTGTATCGTCCTAAGTGAATTGATCTACCGTGTGTTAAAGATATAGCAGGAAGTTTTTGAAGTTTGTTTACCGATAAGAGGCAACCGTGACGCATTGGAAAAGTTGTTCCTTGAAATTTGGAAGCTAAAGGAACTCAAGGGTTTTTCTTTCAAGTGAAAATTTTGGTCACCTAATTCTTGCAACCAATTTCAAAATCTTGAAAATGTTAAAAAACCCAAAGAACTATAACATTTGGTTTCAGCGAAACCTATGTAGACTTAGTTGAATTCTCTAAGAAAAAGCCTTTACCACCAATTTCAATAAAAACGTTGTTAGGAGATTGAACAACCCTTTGCTTATGCTCGCAGTAATTTCATCGTCGAGATCAACTACAGAAAACTGATTGACACCAAACAAATTTGTATTTACATTTCAAGCACAAATGGCAAGCTCATGTTCGGATACACGGATGACGATTCGCGTGGACAACTGCGCCTACGATGAGACTATCGGTTTGGGGGATTACCCGGACGGGCATCCGGAGACGAACCCGATCGAATGTTGGGGAAACAAGTTCAATGAGTATTACGAGTTCGACTTTGCCTTGGACGATTGCGGAACTGTCACGGTGGTGAGTGTATTTCGTTGTAACCAACAGAGATGAAAGAGTCAGTAACAATCTCTTGATTATTTGAGTGATAAATAAAATATGTTACAACAAATTTATATCTGTTTTGTGAGCTTCGATTAATTCCCCTTCGCTTTCAATAGTAAGGGACAGGAATTGTGAGAGTAGCATGTTTCAAAATCCTTTTAATAAAAATTTGGCTTTATATCCGTTTTCTTATTTCTACCGTGTGTATAGGCCTGCATCGTAGGTTATATGCAGGTAATTCAATTTTGCATTAGTAATTACAGAAACTGTAAAAATGACCGTAAACTACAAGCTGTACGGCAGTTTAGAATATAATTTCAGTTTCCCCGTAAAAAAAATCTAAATGATATTGTGACTTCTGGTCAGACTGACATGAACGAAGTCAAACACAAGAACACAGTGAAAATGTGGGTGGAATCGGATGATGGAAATTCCTTGGTGTCACGCGGTGGCTGGTACCTGGTAGAAACGACATGCACCACGGAGAAATACTTCGAAGCTTCTGGCAGTTTCGATCCACAAGATACTCACACAACGATAGTGGCTGATGAAGACGGATTCGCTGACATAGAAATCACATTTGATTTTTACACGGACTCCACTTTTTCGGTAAAGAAGTTATGTAATGAATTAAGCAAGATGTAAGACATCTGTTGCATGATTTGTCCTGTATTCGTTAGGTTAAGCATTACAAATCCTATGTAAAGTACTGTAATTAGATCGATCAGTTTGTAAATGTACCGATTACTTAATTGAAAATTTATTGTTTGTGTTGTTTTTGTGACCCACTAACTGTTTTTGGTCACTAAAAATGGTTCTACCAGAATCTGTCCCTCCAATAGTAGGCATCTGCACATTGGAAATGATAACAGTGAAGCTATGCCTCAAACACAAAATCAGTCAATGGCTCTTCGTTAAAAAAGAGCTTAGGTGAAATATATATCTCTTTTAACGAAGAGCCGTTGACTGATTTTGTGTGTCTGAGCCATAGCTTCATTGTTATTGTTTTTTTGTCGCGTTGTTTTTTCGCACACAGAGTTTTAACGATTTTATTTTAGTTTTTAATCCAGCAGATTTCATGCAATTTTCCACTTTACAGAGAGCTTACTCGCCGTACGACTACCCGCTCGTTGTCGACGTCAACGATGACGTATACTTCGGAATTCTGGCTCAGACTAGCGACAACGACGTGGAGTTGTTTACAACTAGTTGTGTGGCGAAACCCGACCCAGACCCCTACAACATCGGGACGTATACAATGATTAATGACGGGTAAGAAAATATTTGCTTTATGTGTAAAAAGCAAATGTTGCACTGCCTCATGTTTCAATTTTGTTGATGATTTTACTACAAACCCAACTTACGCACTCATAAAACCGAAGAAACATAAATATTTACTACGTTAAAAAACGTTTGAACTTCAGGTCAATCCGTCGCGTTTAACTCGATTGGAGCAATGTCACCTAAGTTACATATTGATTTTTTTAATGATTTCACTGCAAACCCAGCATTTCGTACGTTCGGACTGTGTACAGTTTCAATAAAATGCAAAAGACAAAAACAGCGAAGTTAGAGGCTCAAAAGCATAGATGCCGAGCATCCGATAGTTTGTTTGCTGTTAGGGAAGTAATTATCTATCGGTTCGTTTGCTGTAGATTAAAGTTCCAGTTCCAAGAACGTTGCCCGACAGCAAATATTGTCATAATTTATCTGGTGCAACCTCTTTGTAAACATTAATGGCCTGTTTAAAGTTCATAAACTCTACAAGGTAAATATGTTTGTTCATCTATGCTACACAGTTTCCCATTTACGTATTTTCAGTATGTCGATCATCAAATGCAAGTATGTGAGTAAGTAAAGTAGTAAAGTATATGCGTTTGTTAATTTAAAGACCTTCCAAATAATATCCGCACATAACATGCGTTTTTACGAACGATTCTCTCTTGTCCGTTGTTAACCATAGTTTGTTTTTGGCGTCCTTAGTTGCCTCGTGGATGAAACGATAAAGCGGTACCCATCTTACAATCCATTGATCAATCAGTTCAGTGTCAAAGCATTCCGATTTCAATACGGACTTCCTGGTATAGATGAGAACACAAATGTTGTCATTCAGGTAAAACTTTTATAACTTCCTAACAAGAGTCCCTGCCTGGTAACTGTACTACAAAGGCTCAGAACACTTTTTTTAACTGCCAACAAAACATGTGTCTGGACAGCGCGCTGACCTTGTTGTCTTGCTGAATATGCGAAGTAAAAACTCTACGGAGCCTTCCATATTACGATACAAGACAAATAAAGTTTCTTCTAATAAAAATGCGCACTGACTAAATAAAAAAGAGAAACCCACAAACAAGGCTCACTAATGTTCTACTGACCACGCCAACAGTGAACCTCTACCGCTTTCGAAATCTTAAGCAAAACAGGAAAAAGCGCTTCGAGCCTGAAGTAAGGTCTCAAAGAAAAAGGTGCAAGCTTAATTATAATTAAACGCCATGCCACAAACGCCGGGCCCGTGTCTGCTTTCGAAAAGTGATTAAGTTGAAATGAAATAAAGATAATGGAGACATGGAAAACGAATACCTTAATAATGCAGACAGTGTCAAACTAATCAAAAGCTGAAACAACAAGTATGATAAATAATGAACAGTACAGTACAAAACAATTTCTGGAAAATTCCGGGAAGGGTCTGCTGGAAATTCCAACGTTTAAAGTTATGTTGTAGGCGAGATTTTTGTTGTTTGTACAGAAATTGACCAAAGTTTACAGAAATTATGCCTTCATTTTTATTCAATCAAAACCCACAATGCGCTGGAAATGTAAAATTTTGTCAAGAAATTTGCTAGCTTGGCTGTCTAAAACTTGTTTAAGACCCCTTTTTTAACGTTGATGTCACAATGTCCACTATGAACTAAGAACAAGATAAGGTATGCGATATTATGAATTGTATTTTTCAGTGTGAGGTCGTTGTCTGTTCATCTCAGTTCAGTGGAACCCGTTGCTCGGAAGGATGTCTGTCGGAAGGAAGCGGAAGCGGAAGTGGAAGGAGTATGATTTATAGGTAAAATGTTTAAAGGTTGTCACCATCGCCTATTATTCACTGTATGACTACAAATTTAATTCTGTTAAACCGAAAAAACGAAAGGGCACAATAATAAAATAATAAAATAATTCACATGTTGTTTATAATAGATGATGGTTGTAATAAGTTGCAATATTCCTCCATACTGTGTCTTGTTAATACACTGTAAATACAATGTAAAAATCAACTAAAAATGGTGTAAAAATCAAATAAAAACTCATTTCTTGTCCAGCTGTGAATGCCCAAGTAAAATGTGGCATTTTTACATCGTCAGTGCTGATATAAATCTCGCAGATAAACATCTACTTTTTGGCGTCCAAACCTTTTTTTAGACTGCCTCCAATTGGAAAGAAGCAAGCGAGAACTGATGATGGAGATGACGACGATGATGACGTCAAAACTCCCGAACGTGACATAGAACACGCCGAAACCAACACGATCCCCCTCCTTCAATCAGCTGGACTTCAAATTATCGGAAAAAAACAGGGTTTGTTTCCAAATCAGCAATCTGTTTCTTTTGTCGTTATATTGCTAATTAAATGACCAGGTTTATTGTAATCTTTGGCATCTTTTGTTGAAACTCGCATGGCTTTAAACTCTTCAATACCGACATTTATTTTCGAGAGGGCGTTTTTTCAGTCTAACTACGCCCTGACTTGCATTGTTTGGAGAACAGGAATTGACATTGACAGTACCAATATACGAATTAGTTGTGGCATTGAATGTTCCAACGTTTCACCATTTGTTAGAGTCACGGCCGAGAAAATTACGAATAAGATATTTTGAAATTGTGTTTCTAAGTATAAATTTTAATGCATCGTTGCAATAATGACTGTTGAATCTGGTTGGGTTACATTACAAATGTTCCCTACATTTGTGAAGTTTGAACAGCGTAACTTTTTTATTTATTTTTGCTTTAAGGTGCGGAACCTATCAATCCACCAGAAATATCCACAACCACCAATCCACCAGAAATATCCACAACCAGCCAAGCTTCGAGAGTTTTCCCAGGGTTGATGTTGATCGTTTGCGTGTATTTGTCTCTATTCGGGTTTACTGTTCAGTCATTCCAAACTTAAAACATCGACTTGCCTAATTTTTTGAGTTGTAGTTGTTTTGGTCTATGACGTGGTAATAAAGTTTTTTTATCGTTAACTAGGGAGCTTGGTTTACGCAAATAAATTCCTTCTGAACGGTGGTCAACATGTTAAGTCTTTGTTATAGGACAGTGGATCGAAACTCCAGGGGTCTACAGAAAAGGTTTTGTGGGTTCATGAGCTGTGCAAGCATAATTTGAAAGCATTATAGCGAAATGAAAGTACCGTTATTGTCAAACTTGCAAAAGACGACTAATCGAGCGCAACTGTAGAAACCAGGTAACCATGTATCACAAGATTTAGCTCATAAAATCAAACAGTTTTATTTACTTTAAAACAGGGTTGATTTAAGTTGAGAAACTACCCCAAAACTGGCGATAAGTACAGCGAAATCGATTTCAGCTTAAACTCGCCAGACTTACTCCCGATAAACAGTAAACGAACAATTTATTGAGTTCATTATCTTAAACTTTACTTCACACCCTTCTGATAGAAGCAGTTTACAATTGCTATTAGTTGAGCGTTTAATAGAGGGCACAGCAGCACAGCATTGCGAAAAATAACATGATGGGACAAAGAGAATATACTTCCCCACTTAACAGTGTCCAACGATTTTAACTTAAGACCGCACAACCGTGAATTTCACGATTCTTTTTCAACACAATACGAGACCATTATCTACTTGAAAACCTATTTTATGCACAATGACTGCAAATATTTGGTAGTTAAGGCTTCTGTAAAATGTCAGGAGCTTTGGACATATTGGAAATGGCCCCGTGTTCAAAATAGACAAACAATGTAATGCTATTTGTCCCGACCGACAAACGACCAAAATGAGAAGCAATCTTGTGGAAACAGGCAACAATAAAATGCAAACTGAAAAATAGTTACTTGTTTTAAATTTTAGACTCCTTTGATTTCTCTTTACCACTTGATGCAAAGTTCCTGCATCTTAACGTTGAAACACTATAATATCACAAGGCAGCGCTAGTGAGCTATTTATTTATCTTTTTGCCACAAAAATGTGGATGCTATAGTCCAGTTTGTCATTTAATTAGTAATGACTTTTTCACGTGTTTTAGGTAGTACTTTTATTGTAACTTTATTGGAATTTATTACATAAAAGCAATCGCGTAAAGCAAAAACAGGTAAGGTTTACAAAAAATAATAGATGCATACAACAGGCCAGTAGTGTCAATGGGGTATCTGGTACAAAACAAGTAGGGACAACTTTAGATTATTTACATTTATGTAAGCAATTTGTAAGAAAACGTGAATTTTTTGAGGGTTTGATTATGGTCAATCTAAACATTGCTCTCCAAAACCCTTAAACACACACATTGATGTAAAGTGTTTTTTTTTACTCCGGGAGGTCCTTGCTTTGAAAGAAAACTTCGGCTGTGAGTCGGGTCGTGACTGATGGGATTTGCTTTTTACCGCTGTAAGACTTCTCATTGGTTCTGGATTCAAACTCGTGAGCAACTCGATGGTTGACTCGCGTTAGAATCTGAAAGTGGATTACATTCTCATTCTAAGTCATCAAAAAGTTTTGCTGGCCGCACAAGCGTAAAATCTCGCATTACACAGAATACATAGTAACTTGTGAAATACTGATTAACTTGTCCATGTTCAATTCACCTGCAACAAGTCTATATCAGAACCGTATTCAAGAATGCACTGACAAAGGGTTTGCATAAATGTAGAACCGTGTGCCCTGCTTCTCCATGAGTAGTAATCTGCAAGTGAGAAAGTAGTAATGTGATTTGGACATTAGGTTGTACCCGCAGCCATTGTGTTTTAGGTTTATGATTCAACCTAAACGACTTGTAATCAAAGCAGAAACCTGTTTCGATTTCAGTAGATATTTTTGGTACATCAAGTTAAAATAACAACTAAAGAATGAAAATCAAATGTGAAAATTGTCCTAGCGTAGTTACAGTTTACAAGTTGGTCGAGAGTGGGTAGTTATTTGAGTTGGGCTGAGTTTATATTACCACAATCAAAAAAAGGTAAAAACATAACTGCCAGAGAACTTGTATGTAGTGAATACATTTTGTTGCAAACGTTTCGACAATCGCTGCTGCCATCATCAGTGCATAATGACGCGAGAAGCTTAATACCGTGCGTTATGTACACAAGCGAAGTAAAAAAAGTGACGCAATTAGTGACGTCATGAAGCAAATAAAACGTTCCTCTTAAAGCTAGTTGAAAAAACGTGTTCACCTGGGCAGGTAGAGTGAGCTAATAGAAAATCGGCTTCAATGGGTATCGTCAAAGTTTCTGATGCTTCGTCATCGGAAAAAGTCGATCCATCGACTACGTCATATTTTGCACCGTCATCAAACTTATTTCCTCTACAAGCCTGTGCCATAAAAAGTTATTGTTATGGTCTAAATACATTTTACAATGTTTGCATAGAGAGGAAAATTGCTTTCAGGAAACGTTCCAATAATCTCCCCGAAAAATAACCGTAATTTTGCCATAAGCTGTTTAAACGAAAATATCACATCAATACGGAAAAGCCAATCAATCAAAATCTACTTATTTATACGTGTGTTTAACTGCAAAGAGCTATAACTGCGTTTATTGGCTGTAACAAAAACAAGCAAACTCTACGCTGATGTGCTTATAACGCTGTCACGTTGCCAGTTCAGTTTCAGCTATGTTTGTTCGCGCTCTTCGAGCGGCGGGGTGGCACAAGACCCTGGGGTTACCTTATCAGCCACCCCAGTTTGACCATACAAAAGTTTATATGCTACATTTTAATCACAAAAACTTGTTTAGACTTAAACGTGTAATCTTTAAAAACAATCTTAGATGACAAACAAACTGCCCACTCACTTGTATAAAGAAAAGTTTTGGTTTTCCGGCGAGGGTGGGGCACCGATCCGGGCCAAACAATCTGGTAATCTCCTTCAGTTGATAGGTTTTGTCACTTGCATACAGAACATCGTTCTTCTCTCCGTGAGTCATTATTGCGCAAGCAAAGCAATCGTTGTGAGTGTGGTCAGCCACTGCGTCTGTTTTTAAAGCAACTTTTCTGAAATTTCGCACAACGTCACATTTACAAGAAAACGTTTTTGTTACAAATCGATGCATATACTTTTTGAAGTATTTCATCGTTATATGTTTTTAAAACATAAAAAACAGTTTATTTTTTTAACAAACTTTTCTATTCTTACAAATGATGAGGATATGAACATAGTTGCCATTTTTAGCACAGGAATATATTGTGACATTCCTATTGTATTTTTTAACGCCGTTTCGTTATCTTCTCGAGTTTACACATGTGTGTGCGGCGGTACCAACATTTGTGGACGATCTAATTGTTTCTCACTTGTACCTTCTACAGAGTAACGCCAAAACGCGAATAAGAGGAAATTCATGGGTAAATCCCCTAAAAGATGCGAAAAATATTTTGCGAAAATTGGCAAATGATCGCGGGCAGGGCTATTAGTCTCGGGATTAGGGTTTAAAATACAACTAATGCCAAACCTGACCCCCCAACACTTTATTTTAACTGAAGGCGTTGAATATTTTTTTCGTTGAAGTGGACAATGTAAAACGCAGACTATAGGGAATTCCCCAATGAATCGGTTTGGCGTTTTAGGCTCACTCACTCTTACGATTGCAAAATACCCACAGAGACACATTCAGATATGGACTTCCCATAAAAACACAAAAGCGTTTTGTCTTTTAAGTCAGGCTCGCAAGAAATAGCTTCTTAACCGTGTTTTTGACTGTTATTTGTCAGTCATTACATCCATAGCGGCCTGAGAAATTTGGTTAGTTGTGCCGCAGTAACAAACATTGCCAATTGACAAAGCCGAAGCCATGCAAAGGTAAGAATCAAACCTTTGAGGTGCCCCGGTTTCGAAAGTCATAAGCTTAATGTGCAGACGGCTACGTCCCAGACACTTACACGTTTTTATGGCGGCAAAAAGCTCGCTCTTGGTGAGGTCGTTAAACACATCGACTTTCTCAAAACCCAATCTCTTTGCAGCTTCCTGGATCTGTATTTCGTCTTTTTCGGTTCCGGGTCTGGATTTCATACTTGTTCCTTTATCGAAGTTCTAGTAAGAAGCACATACTAATATAAATAGAAAATTGAGTAACGGATGTGTGACCTAATCGTTGTTGTTTTCAATTAGCGCTTTCACAGGGAATTAACATATTCATGGTTACATGCATTGCAACATATATATGCGGCACGCCTGACCTATAACAACCCGTGCTCTGTTTAAGGATTGCAACAGTATTTTTGATGATTGCATTATTACTTAACATTTGTATTTGTATATTTGTATGTAAGTTACCACTTACCACACTTAAATTTAGTTTTCCATAATTTATGTTTTCGTAAGTGTTTTTTGGCGTTTTACTTTTGGCAGAATTTGAAAGTCACAATAGCGTACATTTGAGATACTCAAGCACGCCTAATGTTTCAAATCTGTACAAAAGAGGCCACATGCCGAAAAGCAACTTTATGCGCCCCGACGAACAGTCTCGTGTTGGGACTAACCATGGGACTACAATAAAACTGGGTTAAGCAAAGATATAAAGCGTAGCCGCCCCCTCCACCTACACGTACCATGTGATTGAACACAACGAAATGGCCCCTGTTATCATGGTCCATGTTGTATGTGAAATCCTCGTCTGTCGACCGTTTCAGCCATGGGCTTGGTCGTAATTTGGCTTCGCTGGTGTTTCCGTTTTCGACAACGGTTCGTCCCATGAGTCTGGGGCCAGCGTCGACGCAGTCTGGAAACAAATGTAACTTACGCGCTGTATAATACCGGATACTATTTTGTGTAGTGTACTTTTCAGCGGTTAACATTTGAACCAATAGTTGGCTCGAATTTCGTCACGTGATGTTGTATCAAACGTCTTTTTGGTGTAGCGTTTTTCGAGGTAAACAAGGCGTAATTGCAAAACCGCATGATTTTATACCACTGTAATCCTATCAATAAAAAACCAAAGCCAACAATGAAAATCGTTCACGGTAGTGTAATCATGAAATGAAAAAAGGTTTACAAATTCGTTGCCGCATACGTGACGGAAATCTGCAGAGGACTTTGACGTTGTTCAACAGAATACACAGAACCTACCAATGGAGGCGCAGACAACGCCCAACACATCCATTAGTAGAATCAATAGCACGGAGCGAATTTTTGTTTGAACACAAACAGGCGCCTTACTGTGCACACATGCCTCGTTGAAGAGTGAAACACCCTAGTTAGCTATTAAAAAGTTTTTTGCGAAATAAAGCCTAATTGCTGCACTTGTGCGACTGTTTTCAACTTCGCAATTCAGTAACTTAAACAACAGACCTCAACCTTGTCTAAATAAAGCGAAATTAAATTCTATGTGTTAAGATACCAGCACCATGGAATTGGTTTTCGGCCCATTTTGGCTTTGTGTACCAAAATTGTTTGCTGCGTTTTTGTAGACTAACAGGGAACCATTTACACATAATTCGGCTGAACTTTTTACAAACCTTTGTTAAATTGCTTTGCGGTGGTGTTTCCATTATGAACACTCCCATTGTTGCTGATTTGCTTTACCTCCTGTAAATTTAAACTGCTTGGCATAAAAGTGTAAAACGTACTTGTTATGTACGAAATGGATCATCGTAATTGCACTCACAAAAACCGCAAGTTAAAGTTAAAATATTTGTTTGTCGCGTTAGTAATTTGGTAAAACTTTAGACGAAGTGTTGGTCAATGACACATTAGTAACTTTTTTTAAATGGCTAGGCCTCTAACATCGGGTCTTACAGGTCCACAAGGTTTAAAAAGCTTACAGTTCTTGAGCTTCCAAATTCGAATACCTGTTAGGGTGACTTGTTAACGTTTTCTTGACGAATTTAACCCAACAGTGTTTGTCCGTAGGGTTACAGGCAAACCGTTTTGTTAAGTTAAAGTCTTACCTTCTCTTCCATGCCGCATGAATTAAACTGTTGGGTAGATACTCGAGACTAACTTGGTGATAATGTTAGACCGTGCTGACTGACTCAACAAGAGTCTTAACTTGCTCTTTCAAATCGTGAAGGGCCACTTCGATTCACAGTGGTATTCCGTCGTATACTCGCAAACACTGAGTAAACGGACAATGGTTTAACTGAAGGCAAACACAAGAGCGCAATATGTTTGTTCTAATGCTATGCACATATATTCTCTGTCGATAGTCAAACGTCATTGAATATGTTTCGTCATTGGTCGCGACAAAACCATATGCTAAACCACGTAGAAGCCTATTGTTATATCACTAAGACTGCAGTACATAACCCTCTATAAATTTTAAACAGTAGAATCTGTAGGTTGCTGTTCACACAAACCTACGCATTCGCAAACCAGATATTATATTCTGAAGCAGTGGTTTCATAATTTATCCGATCACGTACGACTTTAGGGTCCTGTTCTGTCACTGGTAAAACCTAGCCTACTAATCCCGAAAGACAAATTAGCAAAAACGGAAACGGGTAAGAAAGTTCATGCAAATGCAGGTAATAGTAAAAAGAACCCGGTAAGCAAAAGCAAAAAGCTATGAAATCATTGTTTTTGGTGAAGAAGAATTTTTTTAGAAGTTTCTCGTCACAAACCAGTTTACCTTCGCGCTTGTTGGGAATCACCGCCCAAAGTAACCCTTTAGATCAAATCTATTGTTTCGCAAAGTCGATGGGGTTTGGTCGCCAGACAGTATGACGTAAATAACTGCTGGGTTGTTTGCACGGTCGAGGAGTTTCGAAATGGGACTTATCGGGGGTTTCGGAATCCTTTTCTCCCTACAATAATGGCAGCTAGTTCGCGGCTTTGGCCTATTTCTGGACTTTTGTCTGATGTACCCCCTGGTAGACGGTAACGTAATCAACTCATGACTTTCTCACGCGTTCTGGTTTTGAAACGGAACAATTTCAAGGTACCGAAACTGCGGTTAAGGTGAAAGTGTTGTTCGAAGCAAAGTATTGCAAGTAATTTATAGTTTCAGCGACAAAAACTGAGTGTTTTGCAGCTTTTGTTTCAAAATATAAAGTTGAACTTCGGAAATGCTCCAAAGGTTGCCTTTAACTTTTAATATGGTGCGTTTTGGAAGCTTGCAAGCTAACCTTTGTTGTCTTGGAGTTTTAATTGTTAGAATTTGAATGCTTGGGGTAAAACTACACTTTTTTGACACTGTCTTGCTCAAATTTATTATTTAAATATAAATATACACACACAGAGCTATTTTGAAAAAGCAGCGTAAGAGATAAAATCTTATAAAATGACGATCAATCAAACAAACAGTAAGGAAAGGCTTTCCAAAATCACGCAGATAAAGACTATAGTTAACGATTTACAAAATTTTCATCGATTGTGGCATTTGTTTTGTCCGAAACTTTAGATCGAAGTCACTCTTTTCTTGACGGGGAAGTAAACTTCAGCCGTCAGTCGAGTTGTCACAGATGGAATTTGCTTTTTTCCATGAAATTTCTCATCGTTTGACCTGGATTCGAATTCGCGAGCGACCCGTCTGTTAACTCGAGTCAGGATCTATGTAAAAGTTGTAAAGTGAAAAGTTGTTCCATTATAGCGGGGTCGGATCAAGAAGGGGACATAGGGGCAAATGATCCCCAAAACTGTGTAAAGCTTTCCCTGTGGTAAAATTTTAATTTGTATGTTTGTTAAATGAGAAGTTTTGTTAGACTTTCTTGGAGGGCCCAGATAAGGAAGGGGTAGCAGAGGCGTAAATTTTTCCCAAAACTGGGGAAAGCGTTCCCCTGAGAGATAAAACTTACTGGTTTTTTCAAAACTACCGCCTCTTTGCCGAATAATAATATTAAATGTGTGATAATTCTCAAACCACAAGTTAATCTTTTGTGTCTTAACATTTATATTCGCACCTGCATAAGTTCGAGACGCGTTCCAAACTCAAAAAAGGCATTTTGTAGTGTTTGCATAAAAACTGATCCGTCAGATTTGTTTCTCCAAGAATAATAATCTGAAAACAAGAAAAAACTTTGGCAAATATACTTCTGTTTACAATTCAAACTCTGCTCTTGACACTATATTCACATAAAGGCGGGTCCGCAAAATTGTTTTGCTGTCAATTAAACATGGCAAACGTATGAGTAGAAAACTCTGCCAACTGTTTCAAATCTAAAAATCCACAAATTGTTGGCCTTAAGTCCACAACATACGTTCATGCAAACAGAACCAGTGGCATAGGGAATATCGATGACGTCATGTTACCTGAACATGTTGAATGTGCCAAGAGAAAATCGGCTTCCAAAGGAATTCTGACAGTTTCAGTTGTTTCTTTGTTCGGTGTTATCGGACCATCAACAACGTCATATTTAGCACCGTGATCTAATTCTGTCCCCCGACAAGCCTGCGACATGAATCAAAGCAAAAGGTTATGGGTTCTAATCCTGTTCGGTCGCTTGTGTTTCCCTGAGGAAAAAACTTTAGCTCTGATCCAGAGGACCGAATGGGTGGACACAAATTGAAGTCACCGACTAAAAATTAAATGTAAAAATTACTCAACAGAACTGCAATGAGACAGGTTGCTCGTAAGTTGCCTCATTATAAGTATATCGCACTTAGGCGTTGTTCCACCCACCAAGAAAAAAATGAAACAAACCAAATCAGATTACTCACCTGTATAAAAAATAATTTCGGTTTTCCAGCCAGTGTTGGACAAATATCTGGACTAAACAGCCTTGTAATATCTTTTAGTTGATAACTTTCATCTTTTGCTTGCAAGACATCGTCTGAACTCCCGTGGGTTAAAATTACACAGGCGAAGCAATCGTTGTGGGTATGATCAAGCTTGGCATCTGATCGACAGATTTCAAAGTTTGTGAATTTTGTAATCTATTCCTTTCATTCCCACAATATTTACCACAGCAACTTGAATGACACTGATATTTTTACCCCCTTTTTTACATTTTGCCTAGTTTGTATTATTTTTAATGTTTTGATTTGCACCCAAAATTAATCTGTTTTAGTTTTTTGTCACTAAGCTCGATTTGTCCCAAATGCTGTTCATCATTCAGCAACTGAACATGACTATTTTTAATTCCAATTAGCCGACGCAAAACGCACAATAGAATACTTTGAGATTTGCAGGGATTTGCAACTCTATCTTTCGGAACCCAAAGTGTGCAGCGTAGAGAGCACATGCAAACCAGTTTTAGTGCCAAAACTTACAATTGGTTACGGTTTTCAGCAACTTGTCCTTTGGGAGATCGTGGTACACGCTTACTTTGTTGAAACCCAAGACTGCAGCTCCTGACTTCATCAGTAGAACATCTTTATCAGTCCCCTCTCTTGTGTCGTCTGGTCTCTTGAAAATCTGAACACAGCAAAAGGCCTATAACATTAAACTTGGTTTGGAAGGACGTTGAACCTAATCGTGCCTGTCGATTTATATTAAACCACGTTTCATTTTTATGCGCACTTGGTCTGACACTTGAGTCAGTTATAACGCTATATGCAAATGTGTGCAAGCATCTAGTGTTTGATATCACAGGGCTTTTAAAATACCACCGCCGCTGTTGTAAATGTCGCATCTAACCCAGCACGCCCACTGTTACATACCTTGTGATTGAAAACGACGAAATGACCCCTGTTCTGATGGTTCATGTTGTATGCGAAGTTCTCGTCTGTAGAGCGTTTCACCCGTGGGCTCTGTCGCAACTCACTGTTTCCATTCTCGACAACTGTTCCTCCCGTGAGTTTGGGGCCAGCATCGACGCAATCTTAGAGAACGACAAAATCTTTACAACAATTTCACACACAGAAAAGAAAGTGGTCTATAATGGAACACTCAGTTTGTACACAAGGTTTAACCATAGTAACGTATCCAACATATTAACAGATGTGAACACGCCAACAAAGCCAGAATAGAAAATTAAGTTAAACTGTTGGCGTTCCGCCCACATGAATAAGATATAGTAAAGGTTGGTACACAAAAAAGGACATCTTACCATCGTTTAGCTTGCCATGGCCATTGCTGTTTGTTTTGTTTTGCGTCTGAAATTGCAAAACGTATTTACGTTACAGTCGCTGCTAGTGATAAATAAGTCTAAATTGATTGGAATACTAGTGTTTTATCAGTTGTGTTTTTTTTACATTATGAACCAAAAATACAAGTTTAACATATAATTCATTGCCGTAACGCGGTTGCCTACCTTCATCACCATTGCACGTTTCCCCCTGTGGTCTACCTTGAAGTTCTGAATTATTTTAACTCACGGTGTGTTATGCGAAAGTCAAACTTTGCGAAGCACGAAGCACTGCCTTAAGTCCTGTCTGGTCGGTCTGGGTCGCGCAGGCTGCCTGCCGTGATATAAATAATCTCAAAGCGAAAGCAAATATTTGGGGTGACTGGAAATTTATTGAACCGAAACGAGCGGAGCGACGGGCCTACGTCACCGTTTCAACACGGGGAAATTTATAGGGAAACGTGATAAATAAAGATAAATATTTATCCATAGTCGGGGTTACCTATACCAGTGGGTGTGCGTCACTCCTTTGGGGCACCTTCAGTGATTTGCAATGTTACTTTGAATTTATCATTAAAAACCAACACTTTCACACTTCGGCTTCGTTGATTATTCAACAATCATTTTAATCTTCATTTCAACAGTAATACGCACTGTTTTGTGATGTAGGAATCGTCAAAAGTTTTGATAACGTAACAAAACTTTTTACATTGAAGCGGGTTGTTTGTTGGCATAGCAAAAAATACAGTCTTTGATACTGCCACCCACCCACAAGTTTACAGCAGCAAAAAGTAAGGCGAATCACTCGGTGATCCCTATGCGGGTGCGACTATAAAACGATCACATGTCTTATCTGGTTGCCCCCACATATGGGTTGCTGGCAGCGGAAAGAGCAAACTAACGACGGCTGTTTTAGGTTTGTCGCATAAAGCATGGCGTGCAAAAGTGGACACTGACGTATTGTTTTGATAAATCGTTGAGGGGCTGACCTTTGATGACTGAATGTGCTGTTTATGTTCCAAACTGCTTATTATCAGCATGTTTCTAATGCAGAGGTATGCAACCTTTCTTTGGGTCACACACACAGATCAAGTTTTGAAACTTGCAGTTTACTTTAAACTCTAAACAAATAGTTCAGATGAACTTGTAAAACTAGATTTCAATTTTTAATGAACTATTTTGCAAGCATTGACGTTTCGGTTTGCATTTAGACAGTCATGCATCTCCGAAATACCTTTTACGAGCACATTGCAAACCAACATTCTTCGTTAGGAAACCGTGTGTTCTATGGCAAACACTTCTAATAAACATTCAAAAATTCAGCGATAAACAGTAAAGGGTACATAATAAACTAAAATCTTGTGTAATGCGAAAACCTATTTATTTTAATTACAGACGGTAACAACTAATTTTTATACATACAATATATATACATACAAATTACAACACGACTGTATGTACAGTTGAAACTGGTTATTTTTTCTCCAATCTATTAGTTCAAACATTTGTTAGATTTGAAACACAAAATTTTGTGAATCGGTTAAAATATAGTTAAGATATATATTAACATTAACATAGCACAGACTCATAAGTTTAGTTGGTTGTTTCCGTAAGTTAGAGGCGCTGATTGGCTGGCCTGTTAGGTGGGACACCGTTCACTTTGCGTGAAAGTAGACCTCAAATCTTAGTCGACTTGTGATTGATGACATTTGCTTTTTTTCATTCATTGCTTTGTCTTGGCAGCTGGACTCAAATTTAACGGCAATTTGGTTGTTCACACGAGTTAAGATCTGTGGAAAACACAGAAACATTCAAATTGCTTTGAATGAGCGAAGTAAACTCACTGCCTAAAAATGGGAAATCTGTGAAACTTTCTAACATACTCTTATTAAATCCAAACGTGGGGCAAATTGATTAAGACAGCTACAGAGAACTTGCATAAAAATGGAACCATTGACTTTGTGTCTCCAGGAACAATAATCTGCAAAAAAAAATTAATGTCAAACTGTGACGTCACTGAAGTTGTGACGTTTCTTCAATACACCTATAATTTAATTTTAGCGTAAGTTAAATTTTGAATAAATAGAGTGAGAAAAAATAATTACATTCTTCACAGCATAGTTGAAATGCATGAAATCCAAAACGTTTCATTATCAAACTGTTAGAACTAATTTAGATTATCAGATGCAGATTTCCAACCCGGATTTCAGCTGCTTCTATGTTTTAAAAACGGCCCTAGTTTTTTGTATTTACGTGTGCTGAACACCATTGTTTCGTTTTATAGAACCGGGCAATACGCGGGGTGATAGCTTAAGTTTTTACCAGGACATGTTGAGTGGGCAAAGAGGAAATCGGATTGCAATGGAATTTTCATTTCAGGCATTGAATCCGAGTAAACGTTTCCATCTGTTACGTCATGCTTAATTCCGTCATCCAAATTTTTTCCTCTGCAAGCCTGAGAATCAATACAGGGATAGCATGATGCAGTTTTTCTTTTTTTACTTTAAATGAAATGTTTGTGCATGTTTAATATTGGGATCTGCCAGAAACTGACATGTGAAGCTGGTAGCGGTGTCTGTGATTCAACTTTCAGCAGGCTTACCACTGAGTTTGCTTTGCTCATTTAGTTAAGCGCCATAGGCTCCTGTCGTGGGTTCAAATCCAACCGCAGGCCAGATTCTAGCTCACCTACCGGACGTCCTCGGAAGACCGACTATGATTTGGTGTAACTGTATTTTATTGCTATTTTGTCAAAAAAATCTGAACATTTAGAATCGGAACATTGTCTTCTTTGTTGAGCTTGCCATTCAAATGTATTGGCGGAACGCATGCTTAAATTGTAAGCACGCTACCCACCACGATATTAGCTTGCTTGTATTTATGTTAAAGCCTTTGGATGAATTCGCAGCGTGTTTAAAGGTCCCTATGAATGACTATAGCTTATGTTGTTATTTTTCCTCACACACTATACACACTTATATAGGAAACTTATATGCTAAGTGTGACCTATTACAATTTTGTTTGTTAAAATATATCGGACAATGTCAGGAATCCTTTACACTTACTTGTATAAAGAAAAGTTTTGGTTTTCCTGTCAGAGTAGGACATTTGTCAGGAGTCAAAAGCTGAGTGAGTTCTTTAAGCTTGTACTTATCATCCTTCGCATAGAGTACTTCATCATCTTCACCGTGTGTTAAAATCGCACAAGCGAAGCAATCATTGTGGGTGTGGTCATCCTTGGCAGCTGAGAAAAATTTGTGTTTAAGCAAAGTCAGTGCCCTTCAAACAGTAACTACATGTTTGCTCTTGACACGAAAGTGCATTCTTGTACCTAAGGGTAACGTTTACTCAACATGCTATTAAACGTTTAAAGATTTGCTGAAACAACAAGAAAAATACACATAAAACTGTGTGTGCCTGTTATTCTTCTTTTCAGAACCTCCTTCTGAAAACGATACTTACTTTTCTTGATAACCTCCAATATTTCTTCCTTCGTCAGATCTTTGTGCACTTTGACTTCAAAGCCCAACATTTCTGCAGTTTGTTTTAGGCTTTTCCTATCTTTATCAGTTCCAGCTCTATCTGGCAACTTACCATTGTTCTGTTGAAGAAATTTCTGGAGACGATTGAAAAGAAAGACCAAGTTAACCGACCTTGTAACACGATACAACACACAGAACGTAATATGCAAGAATGCAAAAGGCGACTTTTGCCCTACGACAGTGATTCCCAACGGGGAGAAACTTTGCTAATTGAGCAGTGGTGCAAATTAGTTATGACGTCACATACCGGATGTGACGTTACTTTCGACTGAGACAGCCTGAAAACTTCATTGTCATTAATAAAGCTATATATGACAGTTAATCTTTCTAAGTTTTTTTTTCGAATAAATTTTTCAACCCTATATCAGCCAAGCAGCCAGCCTTGTCTGTAACGGAAGGAATAAAACGTACCAAGACATGCAAATGGGGGAATGAATAAAAAAAGTTGGGAACCACTGTGCTACGTAAATCTGATCAACTGGTCCTGTTAAACAAGTCAACATGAATAGCTTTTGCTCATCCCCGACTAACATGAAACTATTTCCTAATTGTACCTTATGATTGAAAATGATGAAAAGACCTCTGTTCTCGTGGTTCATTTTGTACCCATCGAGCTGACCGGAGGCACCTTTGCTTCACAGCTGACCGCCAGATGGGGATTCAGCGATTGTTTGTTGACCCGACCGGGCAGTTCCAGTATCCACACAATTTTCGCCCATACCTGCACAAACTTAAACAAAAATTAAAATATACCTGTCAGAGACAATACCAAATTAGAAAGTGCCATACGCCTGAACAATAGGGCATTATTGGACACAAAATTTATAAACGAAACGCATTAACAACAAACATCTTGTTTGAACTCTAAAGTGGTTTATGGAGATATTGTAACGTAATATGGTTTCATAATAATAGTAAGCGCTATGATGTGGAATTTCCATTGTTTGAGCTTTGGATATGCACATAGCAACGGTCAAATTTCAATTTTCCAGTAGCCACAGTCTACATAGCCTATCAGCAAAACTTAAACTTGCAGCCTAAAATTATCAGTCGACAACGAAGCACAAACACAAAGCAAATGAATCATCGGATCAGCAAACGTTGGGCAAGTAATTATGGGTTGTACATTGCACCTCACCAAGACCGAGGCCGCCAAACATTTCCCTCTAGTCGTGTTGTAGTGAAACGTCATTAACTTTCTTGTCGGCCCCCATCACATAACGCTTTGAAATGACAGTGTATACTTGTAACGCGTTAGACCTTGATTTTTTTAACATTAACTGCTCGAAAGACCTAAATCGAGTTGGTAATCAATAATTTACTTTATGATCAAAATCAACTTTGGGTTCGAACGGCTGTCGCGTCTTCACTGCTCTATCCACCAGTTAAGCGCTAAACAAGTCACACAGACTGTTTAGAGTATTACACAGCAGATCCAACGCGCTCACAGGCCAATGACGTTTTTCCGGGTGCCCACATTGAAATTCGTAGTTAGTGTTGGTCTGTACGTTATCGGATGACTAATTTTCCACAAAAGACATCTGCAAAATAACACACTGTTTTGGGCTGTAGGTCAAGTCAAGTCAAGTGTATTTGCATTGTCACTTAATTAAATTTTTCATTTTCGAACGGTTCTGTAAAACAACAAGAACACCGAAAAAACCATAGGTTAATTAAGTGTCCTGTTATTTAATGATGCTTAAAGTGTACTAGGTATGTTTTTCCATAGGATCGGGACCGACCGTACAAACTGACGGGGTACAGCCGGTTGCTTAAAACGGTGGTCCAGCCCGCAGGTTCTGCTGGCCAAATGAAACCCGCCTAAAAGAAAAAAACCCGCGAGGTTCCTCGGAACGTTTTCTGTGATCCGGTAGGCAGACCCGGGTGTCCCGAGGTAAGTCATTGGCGGCGCGGTGTGACTGGATGTTCGGGAATGTGTAGCAAGTGTTGGCAAAAATTTTTTATCATTACGTTATGATTAAACTATCAATTGTGTCTGAAAGACAATTAGTTTGTTCGAATTACTGTAATGAAACACCTGCATACATTAAAAGACCAGAGACAGTAAACCATTGGGCCTTCGTCTCCGCCTAATCTTCAAACTTTCTTCGCCTTTTTTTTTTCTTGACACATTTCTTACCAGGAGTACAAACAAAACGCAATTTGTTCAAACTTAAATTGAATGGGAAACAATGTCATGTAATTTCGTATTACGATGGACATTTAAAGTCATTGTTTCAGGTGATGCAGAACCTGGAGCATATCATTAAACATGCGGATGGGTAGACAAAGTAAAAGTAGACAAAGTCTGTCCGTAACAACCCCCGGGCAGTCTCCTAAATACCAGACTGCTACGAAAAATACAAATTCCGCGACACAATGAAACTGAGGGGTGCTAACTATCAAATAACTTTGATTCACTGTATGTTTTGCGACAGTTAAACAGAGCACTGCCGTAAACTTTGCCTGACTGGTCTTAATTGCAGTAGGCGTGATATTTATATTCTAGAAATGGAAGCAAATACTTGAGGTGCATGGAAATTTTTGGAGCCGAAACGAGCCGATCAACGGGCCTACGTCAACGTATCAACACGGGGAATTTATTGAGAAACGTAAAAGTTAAATATTTGCCTCGGTCGTGGTAGACTTAAATAGTAGTTGAACTGTGTTAACCCTTTTGGACACCTTTGGTGATTTGCAATGTAACTTTAAATTTAATTTTTAGAACAAATTAACACTTCGGCTTGGACGATTATTTCATTTAACGTTTATTTTAACAGTACACTGTTTTGCATGGTAATGTCGAAACCGTTTTTTCAACATAACAAAGCTAGTAACATCGAAGTGGATTTTCTGTTGGCAGAGCAAAAAATAGGAATTGATTACCGCCGCCCACCTACAAAATTACAGCAAAAAGTAAAGCAGATCACTTGCTTAAATCCCTATGTGGGAGAAACTATCAAAATCTCACGGGACTTGTCTGGTTGCGGCCACATAGGGGTTGCTGACAGCGAAGTGAGCAAATTAAGGACTAAAAAGCTATTTTAGAAAAGTATAAAATATTCGCAAACACTGACGTAACGATTTTATGAATCGCTTTGTGGTACAACTTTGATGAATGAATGTAGTTTATATGCCCAGCAACTGCTGCCGTATGTTGCCAACATGTTTCTAATATAGAGGTATGTGACATTTTTAACACACAGATAAAGTTTTAAAATGTTTACCAGCAGTTTAGTAAAAACTATTATAAACAGTCACAGATCAAAAGCGCAAAGCAGAATTCCATGTCTTCCAATTTTAATAAACTTTTTGAAACCATAAATTTTTGGTTTGCACTAATTTAGATATTCATGCATCCCAAAAATACCTTTTTTATGGGCACATTAAAACAGACGTTTCTGGTCAGGAAATCTTTAAATTCTATGCCTAACAAATTTCCAAAACTTCAACAAATTAGCAGCAAACTGTACACAAAAAAATAAAAACAGTTTTGTGTAAGCGAAAACCTATTTATTTCTTTTACAGGCGTAAACGGATAATTTTGAGCAAAACGCACCAAGGATAAACAGAAGATATAACACGGCTGCACAGTCAAAACAAGTTACTTTTCTACAACAAGTTACATAAAGCATCTATTAAAAATAGAATCACAAAATGTTGTAAAGAAATTTAGTTTAATTATTTGGATATTATTAAAGCACAGACTCATAAGTCTAGTTGGTTGATTTCGTTAATTAGAGGCGCTGATTGGTTGGCCTGTTAAGTGGGACACCGTTCATTTCTTTGCGTGAAAGTAGACTTCAAATCTTAGTCGACTTGTGATTGATGGCATCTGCTTCTTTTTAGTTTTTTTTTCGTCTGTTGGGCAGTTCGACTCAAATTCAATAGCAACTTTATTGCTTACACGAGTTAGGATCTATGGAAAAACACAAAAATCATGCGAATTACTTAGAATAACCGAAATACGTTCACTGTCTAAAAACTGGCGAAAGGTTTTAACATACCTGCAATAAATCCAAACGTGGATCAAAGTTGTTCAGACAATTGCAAAGAGTTTGCATAAAAATGGAACCATTGGCTTTGTTTCTCCAGGAATAATAATCTGCAATCAAAAAGGTAACGTAAAACTAAAAACGAAATTGATATTATGACCGTTTTGACGTCGTGCTGCGCTTGGTGTACACTATTTACTATTTTGACCGTTTATCAATACTCTTTGATTTTGTTGCGAGGTGATTTTTGTGTAAATAAAGTAGGAAACAAGAATTGCTTCGTTTACAGTGTTTTATAGTTTAATTGTATTGAATCTAAAATATTTTGTTAAAAACTTAGCAGAATCGGTCAAGTTTGTTCAAATTATTCGATGCCCATCTCCTTCTAGATTTCAGTTGCTCGTATGTTTTTAGAAGCTGGGCTCTACAAAATTAAGGTTCTAGACATTTTGTATTTTTGTCCCATAGCAACAATACAAACTGGGCAATACGCAGCTCAATAGCTTAAGTTTTCACCACGGCATGTTGAGTGGGCAAAGAGGAAATCTGACTCCAGTGGAATTTTGTTTTTAGGCATTGAATCCGAGTAAACCATTCCATCTGTTACGTCATGCTTTACTCCGTCATCCAAAGTTTCCCCTCTGCAAGCCTGGGAATCAATACAGGGATAGCATGATGCTGTTAGTTAATGCCATTTCAACTGCATATAAAATGCTTGCGCATACTTGGTGCAGGGGTTTGCCTTGAATCTGGCGATCCACTACCAGTAGCTGACATGGGAGCAGGCAACAGTGTCTGTGAATCGACTTTAGCCATTCAAATCATTTGGCGGAACGCTTGTTATAGGTTGTAAATATGCAACCCACCACGACCCTTTTTTGGCCTATGTCTTGCTTTTAATATGACCGTTTTTGGATGAATACCTAACATTCTCAACGGTCCTGATGCATGACTATTGCTTGCGTACCCCACACGCTATACACACCTTTGTGGGGAACTTTTCATGTAAAGTATGACCTATTACTTTTTTAGAGATTTAAATATATAGCGTTCAATTTTAAGAATTCTATACACTTACTTGTATAAAAAAAAGTTTTGGTTTTCCTGTCAGAGTAGGACATTTGTCAGGAGTCAAAAGCTTGGCGAGGTCTTTAAGTTTGTACATATCATCTTTTGCAAAGAGTACTTCATCATCTCCGCCGTGTGTTAAAATCGCGCAAGCAAAGCAATCATTATCAGTGTGATCATCCTTGGCAGCTGAGTATAAATTTGTGTTTGAGCAAAGTCCGTGCCCTTTTAAACAGTAACTACATGTTTGCTCTTGACACGAAAGTGCATCTTTGTACCCGTTTACTCAACATGCTACTAAATGTTTAAAGATTTGCTGAAACAGCAAGAAAAATACACATAAAATTGTGTGTGCCTGTTATTCTTCTTTTCAGAACCTCCTTCCAAAAATGACACTTACTTTTCTTGATAACTTCCAATATTTCTTTCTTCGTCAGATTTTCGTGCACTTTGACTTCAAAGCCCAACGTTTCTGCAGTATGTTTTAGGCGTTCCCTATCTTTATCAGTTCCGACTCTATCTGGCAATAAAGTGGCTCCACCATCTTTTTGGGGATCAAATTTCTGGAGCCGATTGAAAAAAAGATTAAATTAACCGACCTTGTATCAATATAAAACACACACAACGTAATATGCAAGAATGTGAAAGGCGACAAAGGAATATCTTTTGCCCTACGTCAGTGATTCCCAACGGTTGAGAAACTTTGTTAATTGAGCAGTTGCGCAAATTGTTTAAACTTATTGGGGGGTGGTGACTTTTTTCTTCTGTGAGTGATTTTTGTGCAGATGACGTCACATCGATTGGCGGCAGTTCTGACGTCACATACCGGATGTGACGTTACTTTCGACTGAGACAGCCTAAAAACTATATATTGTAATAAATATAGTTATTCTTTTTAAGATTTTTCTGTCGGAATAAGTGTTTAACCCTATCTGCTAAACTGCCAACCTTGTCTAGTAAGGAAGGAATAAAACCAAGACAAGCAAAGGGGGAATGCATAAAAAAGTTGGAAACCACTGTCCTACGTAGTTACTATGGATTGTTTTTCCCCCAACACAGTCAGACTTAAAAATATTTCCTAACTGTACCTCATGATTGAAAATGATAAAAAGACCTCTGTTCTCGTGGTTCATTTTGTACCCATCGAGCTGACCGGAGGCACCTTTGCTTGACAGCTGACCGCTAGATGGGGATTCGGCGATTGTTTGTTGACCCGACCGGGCAGGTCCAGCATCCACACAATCCTCGCCCATACCTGCACAACGGTAAAGTATTACAAAAGTCATGCGCCTTAACTATTTAACAATATTTGGAAAAAACGCCTAACAATTTTATTATTATTCGGTTTGTTTGATTTATAGGGAAAGAGTAACATTACACTAAAACATGTAGAATCCCACAAATTAAACTCTTTGTCTCTTTTTTTGCGTTAAGGGTTCTGAAATGTAAAAAAAAACAATCGCATGACCTTACAAATGCTTTTCGAACTGTATGAGATATTACTACCAACTTGCTTAAAATAACATAAAGGAAGCAATGACAATGGAGGTGTAACCAGTTTAAATATAGTTTAAAGGCCTCTGGGAATCTTTCAAAAATTAACCTTGTGTTTAAACAAAACGTTCTTCCTATTTTTTTGTTATTTGTCATCATACCTTCAGCGTTGTTCCGGGCATCATCACTTTCTTTCTGTTTATTTGAACACAACATACGAGTTTTAAATTTAATGACGAAACTTAACACACAGTTTAAGTGAAACGAGCAAATATTTAGGCACATACTAAAAAATTTACGATTGTAGCCTTGTAGTCTAGCCTATCCCCTTACCTGTTGGTCCATTTGATTTGTGGTAAGGACTTCTTCAATATTAAACTTTTTAGCAAGGTTTAAAACTTTTAATCTTGCTAAGGCAAGAAAATTGCAAATTCTAATCAACAGCCTAAAACAAAACCTTTGTTCTGGCAATCAGTTAGTCTGCAACGAAGCATAAACGCAAACCAATTAAATCATTAAATCAAAGTTAGACTGTTGATTAGGGAGTATAAATTAACTACCCTATATGCAGATACTAAAGGTTCCTATTTTATATTTTACTTTGCTAACAGCGGAAGAGCATTGAAATCATACCTGCCAAGCAGCGTGATGTCTATTTAGCTGATCATAATCAGTCAAACGCCAGCTAATTACTTAGAATTGATGTGACTACCGTCTGGGCGCCTATAATAAGACTGTAGCTGAATGTTGACTAAATTGGATGGTTTTGTATCCTAAATGCTCAGTGATTGAAAATAACCAACACTCACGAGCAACTTGTTAACCTGTCTGTGTGTGATGGGAGCTTTTTAATGCGAAAGTGCTTTGTGTGTCAAGCAATGTTTAACTTGTACGCAAATGAAGACCATGAGTTCATGTGTAAACTTATGCGCTTGTGGCCCAGTTTCGAACCATTTGTGATGTTACCATATTATTAAGTCAAGTTTCAAAGCAACAAATCTTTATGATTTTAGCACCTTATAAGTGTAAACAAGTCGGGGAATTGTTTTTGTAATACAGTTTTATATTTTACCCATTTTTTACGAAAAGCCCCACTTGTCGAGCTTCACATATCTGCAACCTCTCGATAAAGCGATGTACAGAACACTAGTTTTTTAGCACAAACCAGCTGGTCTTCATATTGAATAAGTCAATTATTAACTACATCGAATCAGTTAAAAGTAGGGTGTCAAAGCAGTGATCTAGCAATTTATAAATCAAAATTGCCAAAACTGACTTTTTAAAAGGCGTGTAGGGAAGTGGAAGGTTTTTTATTTCATTTATGTTACCGTATATGTTGTATTCTATGCCATTTTGTTAGAGTTGTTAAGATGTGAAGGCTGTTAGTTACTACAGGTTGGAATAACATCTTGTGTGGGATGTGATTGTTAGATTCAGAGCAATTGCCTAAATGACACCGTTGAGCTCAGTTTACACAAGCTTGTTAAAACGGTTAAGAAAGCAAACTAATAAACTGCCTACCAAGCTGGAAGTAGCTGTTTTAACTGGTTGGTAAAATGAAGAGGCTGAAAACAGCTGAAAACAGTTCCAAGGCAGAACGAGTGGGACAGCTGCTTCTTAATGCTTATTTAGCTAAGCAGGTATGAATTAAGATGCTGTCTAGAAGAAAAGTATTTCAAGCAGTTGCATGTTTAATGATTTTAGTGTTAGTTTGCTTGAAGATATACGGCTTTCCTGTGACCTGGGGAGAACATATTACTGACCTTGAAAAGTCAATTTCAAAACTTCGGAACTTTGGTCAAGGTCACGGACAGCAACTAATGTCTTGTAATAAACTGTTGGACAACTTAACTAAGGGTGCTTGGGAAAGGTTGCCAGGATCAAACATCTCAGCTTTTGATGAAACTTATCAACGTTACTGGAGACAAAAGAAAATTGCAACTAAATTGTGGAGAGACGACAGGAAATGCGGTTATGATAAGTAAGTATATTTACGAACAATCTAAAGGTGCTTACAAAAACGTAACAAACAATTTTTGACAAACAGTTTTAAGTACTATTATAGTGGTATCTGGATATTACACCAATTGTGCCTCCAGAAACTATGTGAACTGGGTGCAAAAATACCACAGATACCCCCTCCTCACAGAAAAGTAGCGTTTCTGATTATTGTTTATAATAACGTGACAATACCATGAGTTCATATGTAAACTTAATGCGCTTGTGGCCCAGTTTCGAACCATTTGTGATTTAACCATATTATTAAGTCAAGTTTCAAAGCAACAAATATTTGTGATTTTAGCACCTTACAAGTGTAAACAAGTCGGGGAATTGTTTTTGCAATATAGTTTTATATTTTACTCATTTTTTACGAAAAGTCGTGCTTCACATATCTGCGACCCTCTCGACAAAAGCGATGTACAGAACACATCTGGTCTTAATATTGAATAAGTCAATTATTAACTACATCTAATCAGTTGAAAGTAGGGTGTCGAAGCAGTGATCCAGCAATTGATAAATCAAAATTGCCAAAACTGACTTTTAAAAGGCGTGTTGGGAAGTTGAAAGTTTTTTATGTGTTACCGTATGTTGTATTCTGTGCCATATTATTGCATATGTGTGGTTTAATTACAAGAATTTACACTGTTAGAGTTGTTAAGAAGTGAAGGCTGTTATAGTTGATACATACTGGGATAACATCTTGTGTGGGATGGGATTGTTAGATTCAGAGCAATTGCCTACATGACACCGTTGAGCTCAGTTTACACAAGCTTGTTAAAACGGTTAAGAAAGCACACTAATAAACTGCCTGCCAAGCTGGAAGTAACTGTTTTAACTGGTTGGTAAAATGAGGAGGCTGAAAACAGCTGAAAACAGTTCCAAGGCAGAACGAGTGGGACAACTGCTTCTTAATGCTTATGTTTTAGCTAAGCAGGTATGGATTAAGATGTTGTCTAGAAGAAAAGTATTTCAAGCAGTTGCATGTTTGATAATTTTAATGTTAGTTTGCTTGAAGATATACGGCTTTCCTGTGACCTGGGGAGAACATATTACTGACCTTGAAAAGTCAATTTCAAAACTTCGGGACATAAGTCAAGGTCACGGACAGCAACTCAAGTCTTGTGAAAATCTGTTGGACAACTTAACTAAGGGTGCTTGGGAAAGGTTGCCAGGATCAAACATCTCAGCTTTTGATGAAACTTATCGACGTTACTGGAGACAAAAGAAAATTGCAACTAAATTGTGGAGAGACGACAGGAAGTGCGGTTATGATAAGTAAGTATATTTACTAAAGGTGCTTACAAAAACTTAAAAAAACAATTTTTGACAAACAGTTTAGTACTATAGTGGTATCTGGATATTACACCAATTGTGCCTCCAGAAACTATGTGAACTGGGTGCAAAAATACCACAGGTACCCCCTCCTCACAGAAAAGTAGCGTTTCTGATTATTGTTTATAATAACGTGACATTACCCAGCAGCTTATAGCTTCCACGCAGCCCGACGCCGAGTTGTCTTCGTTTCCTTTAACCAGCAATGTTTATTTAGTCTGAATGTATGTGGGCTGTACCTTCACTGTATCGGTGTCAGGCAGCTATCCGGTATATAACCTGATGCTTTTGTTGATAAATGATTGGAAACTCAATCAGACAAAGCTTACCACAAGGGCGTTTTGGGGACAAAATGAGCTTTCGTTCTGTTGTATTTAGCTAATCGACTTGTTTGTGTTTAATCAATAACATTTATCCTTTACAGTGTACTCCCGAAAATGGCTGACAGCAAATGGCCGACTGTTGGTAGCTGGTGTGACAAAGATGGTGACACGCCTTGCTGCAACAACGTGCGTGACGGAATCTGCAGCAAACCGTCCAAACTGACTTGCGACTGCGAAGGGTAGGGAATAGATTTAAAATGTTCTATGACAAAGCGATTGAAAACAGCTGGTAAATAGGAATATTTATCGCAAACAGAATTAAGTTTATTTGGTTATAGTTGGTTGTTTAATCGGTCCTTTAACATTGTTACTTTAAACAAGACTTCGGCTGCACTAAACGCCAGGGGGGAATAATGGTATTTGTCGTAATCAATTCCTTAGATTTTATTTAAAAATATATTTTTGGATACATGGTGTCGACCAGACGATTTCATGTACTTGGCACATCATGGCATTTTGGGGAACATGTCACCCTGTGTAGCCATTTTGGATACATGGTACACTTATGGTTTCTTCGCTGCAAGCAACTGTTTTGTTTGCATAGCCTCAAAGTCCCTTTTTACTCAATAAAGTCGACTTTGTGGTACCTTTTCAAAATGTGCGTCAGAAGCGGTTAAAGGTAACACTTTCACCATTTTGCAAAAGTTCCAGCAGCGGTGTTGCTATTTCCTAGATGTGTTGATACAAGAAAATTCGTATATGCCGAGCTGTCCAAGTGGAAGACTTCCGATCCACGATGTTCATGGACTCATCATAACGCCTCCCAGGCCTGTGACGTCATCCATAAGTCATCTTACAACAATTTGCATTTCGTCGGCGACTCACTCATGCGGAACATGTTTTCGGCCTTCGTCATGTTGCTCTCTGACGACATCGTGCGGGGATCGTGGAGCACGCGGATGACGGAAAGGCAGAAAGACTTGTGTGTCGCTGAGCGTTTCTTCTTTTGGGACGAATGCCGGCAAATAGTTAGAAAATTTGACGACATGCTATACAAGGAAAAGTTGTGCGGGGGTTCGAAGCCTTCGTTCACCGCCGTCGCAGACGGGTTTTACAATTTGAAACATAACGGAAGTTTTCGACAGATGGTGAAAAAAATGAGTGGAAAAGAAGGTCAGACTACCTACAAATTTTAATATATTCATTTTGATAAGCTGCTGTAACTGATATAGTTCCTACAGAAAAAGGAAACGAAAACCTACCATATACATATCATTGTTGCGTGAACATCCGAGACTTTTTGGTTGAAATTGCTCTTAGGGTCTGAGTTTCGTCTGCAAAACCGTGTTTGTTGTTTTGCATCTTTCCTTTAAACCAGTGTTTCTTATCCTCGGCTCCATGTGGTCCGGAAACTGAAATATAATCAATAAATCCAGTTATGTCGTTTGCACACTTCTTGACTGCCACTACATGAATTAGAAATTAGTTTTGATTATTGCAATGCTGCTTTGATCATCGATAGCTTTGTGAATTTAGGTCCTGATATAGAGTCTATCTCTAATTTAACTTTTGTTTTTCACACATAACGTAGATTTTTGAAATCCTAAAGCACCATAAAATTTAAAGCAGTTGTCATTGATCGTTTACAGGCACGTTACTGATGGTCGGTATCGGAATGCACATGCAGTTGCAAGCTGACATCGTGATCAACCAATACCTGGATCCGGCCGTAAAAGTGAGAGACAACTTCTATGCGAACACGAATGCTTCGCCTGACACCAAGTGGCCAAGAATCTTCTTTATGCTGCCTCTACTAACTGGGCTGCTGAAACCAGCAAGGCACATCGACACACAAAGCAATGCAGTGACGGAAACGTTTGCTCAAGAAATGCGGGTTTACTGTGGGAAGCATCACATTCCTGTGTTTGATTTTCGACAACTGACTAGATACGTTCACAGCTTTGATGGTTCGCATTACGGCTTAGGTGTCAACTTGATGAAGAACCAAGTCATGCTTAACTATATCGCTCAACAAACTTTAAAAGAAAGCATTTGAAGCGTATTTACCTTCAATTTTTTAGTACCAGATTTAACTAATTGTACCGAAATTTGAGGTACTTGCTTGGCCGATCAAAGCGGCTAGTATAATGCACTACTCGCCAAACTATGTGGCTAGGGTCTGTGACGTATTATACGGATCTGACGTACACAATAAATAATATTTTACGAAACAGCTGCTGTTACCACGGACAGATTTTCAAACTAGAATCCGAGTCAGTAAGAGCTATAGTAATAACCAACAAAAAGTAGTTTGCATGAATCAAATACATTTTCGACCACCCCTAAATTCGAAGATTTCGGGCGGCGATTTTACCTTACCAAACAAACTCATAACTTTTTAACGTTGCGCAGGTATCTCCGACTTGTTGATTGCTTTAGTGCTAATGTGCCTCTAGGATTACTTTCGCCAAGCGAAATAAACTCAACTCAACCCTAGACAACTCGATAATACTGTTCACCCCAAAACTGTCTCGTTTATTTCGGTAAGACTCATAAATCTGCAACAACAGTCTACCACAAAAGCCACAAAAGCCACAAAAGCCACAAGTACTGCACACTGGTTTAACTTTCGGTGTAATTTTACTAAAACAGTAAAAACAACATAAGTTTTACACCCAGTGACTCACTGCAAACACGTCTTGCCACGAAAGCCAACAAAAGAAATACCAGGTAGGCAAAAAGCCCATTTGTATGCGCCTGGCTGCCAGATGAGAAGTGCGCTCCAAACCAATCAGGACAAATCGTAAGGCTGTAGGCAGGCAAGAGAGGGAAGGTGCGGCAATCGCCATAGCAATCAAAACGAAACCAATAAATGCCCGTGGAAGTGCAAAAGCAAAAAAACACAGTAAGTGAAGTTGCTTGAATATTTGACTGTAGTCCAATGCCCGGAGGTTAATGGCAAAATTGTAAGAACCGGCATCATTCACAAGAAGATCGTTACATACATTTAGCAAAACTGAATAACTTGGAGAAGTGACTGACTAAAACAAAATAAAACTAACAAACAGACACAATGAGGCCCAAGGCGTGATTTGGGAAAATTCATATTTTTGGTATTTAAGTTTTAAAGTGTTTAATTTAAAAACAAACCTGTAAGTGTATAAAAACTGGAAAATAATTCTTTTTATTTCGATGGAATTGTCTTTTGAAACTGTATTTCCAACCCTACTTTTTACTTTTTCCAATTTGCGTTATTTGTAGTCTTTACGCGCCCTCAATAAATGGAAAGATGGCAAAGTCTCTTGCATCAGCAAAGACACATGACATTGACCCGACTTTTCCATAAAAGGCTTTATTGAGGTATATGTCATTTTTTATTGGCTCTGTAATGAGTTGGAAGTAAACTCCGTGTTTCACCTTGGCGTGACGCGGCTTTACAAGGCAGGGACATCAAACTATATTTTAATTTCATCGCTTTTACGATCTCTATGACGCGGTAACCTGTAAACAAGATTTTAACACACCAGACGGCAATTTTGTCTCCGCTGGTGTTTGATCGTCGCAATTAAACCACGCAGCGGATCATGTGAACTGCGATGTTTTTAATTTATATCTGATCCTAATGTCCTGCACTGGTTTAACAGCCTGATCTTGCATCATAGAAATCTTTTTTTGGGATTTTTTGCTCGTTGTGTGCGTGCACCACATTTTTATGGCCAATTCTTATGTAATGTCATGAACTAGTAAAACAGCTAATTTTGACAACATAGAGCAGCAAACATTTTTTAAGTATGGGCCTATGTCACGTTTCCAAAAGTAGGATTTATGTTATTTTGCGTATGACTTCTTGCATACGTCGCCAAGATAGACAAACTGCTGTGTGTCTATGTCCCTAGTTCAATTTACGTGTCAGCAGTCGATGTTATCATCATTAGTGAAAAAATGTATGTTTTTTTAGCTTATTATATTTTTGTCTTGTGTTTCTCAATGTAGCAGCGATATTACAAACGGAAAGTGAAAAACGGTTAGTAAACCATTACAACGATTGGGTTGATGAGTTCCGAGTAAACTATAAAAATGGTAAGCACAGGGGTGATTCACATGCTTCTGTATTAAGTTTGACTTACGTTTACTTGTGCAATTACATTTTTTGACCACCTGTTTTTAGGCTTAAATTCCGTTTGTGGGAAGTTAATTTCCTAACTAGAATATAAAAACGACAATATAGCTCTGTGCGCTGTTTTACCAAAGCCTAAAAACTCTTGCTTCGTTCGTCGTTTGCGACATTTTACACAAATAGTTTACGGGGTGATACCCATCGAAGATTATGACAAACTTTATGACCATACAAGCATCCAATTTCCGCTTTAACGGCCGCTAATAGGCGACTAACAAATTTTTGTTTGCTCGTATTAATAGATCAATGAGCTTCAATGATATAAATTTCAGCTTCAAGTAGTGTTTGAGGCGGAGTCGCATTAATGCCGGGCTTAGAGAGAGTTAAGGGTGCAGCTAGCGTCAATGTAACCAAGTCAAAGTGAAGAGCGATACGCCCAATAGAATTATTAGAGATAATTGAAGTCAGTTTGCTCAAAGCATTCTCTAAGTAACAAAACAAACTTGACTTAAATTAAGTGAATCAGGTTTGGTCAATGCAATATATCACTTGATTGTTTAACCTGTTCCTAATGTACAACTTTCAGAACAAAAAGGACTTTGTTTTTGCTATGTTGGCGAACATATTATTCGTCTGCCTTGTTATTTCCACAACAGTACACGGAGCATATGAAGTCTATCTTGGAGGAAACACCCATTGGCAAATCGTCAGCCAAACTGGAAGCTCAGTTGATGTACGTAGGCTTTGTTTTTCACATTATCATGTCAAAACATGCTTTATGGTCTGAAGTCTACTGTACTGGATGTTGTCGTAAATAACAACCTGTTTTTCAAATTAACAATAGAGTATATCGGATAACAATAGGGTGTACGCGTTGGTAAAAATCACGCACTTGCTCGTTAAATAAAAAATATATATTTATTAACATACGTTTACAAAAAAACAGCCAACGCTTGGAAACTTACAAACAGAAAAGCCATTTAACATTTTTGCTTGGCTTGGTTGGTTTCCCTCGATAGCTTTTTTTTTATTCTCGCAACGTTGTTAGTTGTATCTGTAGTTATAGTAGTCAAATCGGCGTCTCGAACCTAAATAACTTGCCAGATCCGTAAAATATTGCAAACATATCAAGCTTGGCTAACTGTAGACAACAACTGGTGTATATACAACGTTAAAATATCTTTGGTAGCTTTCAAAATTTATATGTTTACGTCTGTTGATCAAACCGTTAACAGCACAATTTGTTTCCTACAGGTGAAAATTACACTGTACCGGTATCTGAAGCCCGGCTACGACTGCGCGGCTATTCAAAATGCGGACACCACGGGACTTTTAAATGGACATGGCTTGGGTATTGGAATCGACGGGAAAGTTGGAACTGAAACCTGGTTTCAACATCACTCATCGCCGTTCATGCCGAACCAACCGTACACTGATCCCGGAATCGGTGACATAGGTTTCAACTTCAGAGGGCAAGACAATCAAAGTATCGGTAGTTTGGGAACGCATTATGCGTTGCTCGGCAGTGGTCCATGGCTTAACGGGGAAGTGCACGTCGGTGATTGCTCGTATTATCCTCTGGTCGTTTCCTGTACGGATGAGAACAGTGAGTGGGTCGTGCTGCATGGGAGCGTGGAGCGGAGTTATTCAGTCAACGACAAATGCATCATGGGGTAATTAGGGTGCATTCCCACTCTGCAAAGCTCTAACCAAAGTTGTTTGTAATACTGCAAAGTCAGTATAATGGCATTTATTGTTTTGTATTTGATGTAGGTGTATTTCGCCCCTTATTATTTGCACCATCATTACCTAAAAACAAACAGAACAAATTTAAAAGTTAAAACATCATAACAGTAAAGCTGTAAAACACCTAACGAGAAAAAATGAAAAGTAAGGTTTGAACTGGCTTGGTTGAGGCTAAAACAGTAAACAAAATGGCGCACAGGTTGAATAAATTTTACCATTTCTCAATGATGTATTTTGTAAACGATTTTGTAAACTCCATTTTAACTTTCTTTCTTTCGTATGACGATCACGTGACAAAATATTGGTTTTGCAGTAATCTATTTCCATATTGCTTGGTATTTTGCGTAACTAAGTATGTTATTTTTTTGTTAGAAACCTGGGAAAGTCGTGGATAAGCGATCTCGTTGGAGTCCCCGATGTCTGGAGTATGTCGTATTACATGCCACTCATTTATAATCCGAGCCTGAACAGTCCTCCTGTTGCTCTATTTCCACCTTACGCTACGTAAGTACCACAATAAACAATGAATTGCAATCCAGAACTTGAAATTTTTGAATTGTTTGTTGGGGGGCTTTTGAGAAAGGGACACTTTTGTTAATTGTACACATATTCTTAGCCTGAAAACAAATTAATAAATTCTTATCCTTGTATAGTAGCAAAGAAAGGGATAGGGGAAACAATTAATGTGAATAACGGGAGTCGACAACCTTTTTGGACGCAGTGTGCCAGCTTACCAGTTATGTCCCAATGTTAAAAACTTCATTTGTCATGTTGGTGACGTTACTGCTTTAAAACTAGGTCACAAAACTTGTATTAGAATATAAACTCGTAAACCACTTGCCGTGTCATGAATATACACTTCGCGTGCCAGGGGTTGTTAACCAAGATGTTTGACGATGTTGTTGTCTTCAATAAAACCCTAGGTGACGAATTTTGTTAAATGGCGCGGCTCCATATGTTTAAGATACAGTTTGTAACAGTCGCAACGTCATCAGCTATCAATGGCGTAGCCAGCCCAAAATTTTGAAGGGCCAAGTAACCCAACCCAACGTAAAACTTAGGGATTTTTTTCACGAGTAGCCTACTTCAATGTACAATTTTAAAATTTGGAAGGGGCCATGTCCCCTTTCGCCCCCCCTTGGCTACGCCCCTGTCAGCTATGCTTTAGTTTGATGCTGGATTCCGTTAATGCGGTGAGAAAAAGTATGTGAAACTATTTTAATACCATTACGATGCTTGAACAGGTTCATCGTCGGATGTCCAGGAAATTATGAGATATCTATGTTCGATCCAGACGGCGATGCGGTTACTTGTATGTTAGCAGATCACGGAATACAAGGAGGAGATGTTAATGGCGGCTACCCCTGTTTTGCGATAAACACAGTGGGCTCTAAGGTTAGTCGCCAGAAAGAAGTTGTTTAAGTGCCTGCCTATTTTTTTTTAAAATAGGCAGGCACTTAAACACAGGTTAGTCACCAGAAAAGAAGTTGTTTAAGTGCCTGACTATTTTTTTTAAACCGCAATGTTGCTGCTGCAGTATTGAAACTACAAAACTCAAGTTTGTGCTGTGTTATGTGTGTTATGTTTGGTTTTGGTACACTTGTGATGAAAGTATCTTGATTTAAAAAAATAGAAATAAAGACTGTCAAGACACTGAAACCAAATGTGTGCTATCATGTTTAGATTATACCTCGGGACTTTAAAGACCTTCTAAGACAGCAAAAACAATACAAAATAAAACTATAAGCTGTGTAGTTTTTTGTGATCATCCTTAAAACAAAACTAAAAATAGAATTCAGGGAACTGCCTTTATCACAAATCAAGAAATTCTTAAAAAATACATTCAAAAAAGGTTTCGATATATACCTTTACATCCATCTGTTACTAAGCTGTGACAACAAACCATGAACTTTTGTGTGTTTTTTATAAATAGTGCATACTTGAGTATAGTGGAGCTGGAACCGCAGAAAAAGATGTTCCTATCGCTCTTGTTATCACCGATGGAACAAGTTACACATCATTGCAATTTGTGGCCCGAGGTAAAATTGAAACATTTTAACATCCACGACTCACGACGAACAATCTTTTTTTTGGTTTATTCGAACAGTTTTAATGGGAACCTGCTGCAATACCCAACCCTCGCTGATCAGTCCAACTCCTGTCAACGGCCAAATAATTCAAATTAATGCAACAGATACGTGGAGTTTTAGTATTGCCACAACACCTGGTGCTTCGAGCGCGAGGTGAGACTGAATTAGTATTTACACCTTCCAAAATGCTTAGAAAAAGAAACCCAGGAGTGATATGTCCGTATTATAGTCATAAAAATTGGAAAATATTAGCGTTACACGTTACTCGGCACAACAAAAAAGTCACAATGTTTAACAAAGTTGGTCACACTTCAAAATCACCCACTAGCATTTTGTCCTGCTCTAAAGAATAGATACGCCGGTTCTTTTGGTACAGTTTGCGATGCCTCTTGTTTGTTTTTTCCTCAGATTTTATAAACCTGAGATGTTTGCGTTAACTTAACAGGCATATCTACATCCACTTTTGCGTGCATAATTTCTGACAGCCCCAATTTGTATCACGATACGTCAGGTCTTCAGGAAGCGTTATACCGAATCATAGTCGGCCTTACAAGCATTTCCAGTCAGCAAGGCGTGGCTAAAAAAACGTAGACTTTGGTGGGATTCGAACCCACGACAAGCATATAATTTACAGTGCTACAAGTTACAATAATACTGGGGGCGCTGGTGGTTTTGACAGATTACCCAAACAAACCAACGAAAATATTCGTTTACAGCATTATAGACATCGGAGTGATCGGCCCGAGTGGAATAACTGTTGATTCGTCAACGGGAGTCGGCAGCTGGACTCCACAAGCTTGGGACGTGGGAACGAACTACGCGTGCATGTATTCCATAAACACAGATGGGTAAGACTAGACTTTTTTATATTCAGGAACTACAAGGTTCATGAAACGTGATTATTATTTAGGTTGGTGTCTCAGCCCAACTGCGTTGTGATAGAGGTACACGGTAAGTACGATGCAATTAAACAGAATGCAATGAGACAAACCTTATTTTATTCAAACTAAGTATTTATGCTAAGATCCCGCAGTCGGCGACCTAAGTTGTGACAAAGACAACGGGGGCTGCAGTCATTTTTGCGAATGTGGCATCTGTTCTTGTCCACCACATTACATACTTGGACCAGACGGAAAACAATGCATTTGTAAGTTTATCTGCTTGTGACGTTGGGAAGCAGTCTTGCCTATGTTGACGTAAACGCTGCTTAAGCCCAAATTCCAAAACACGCGTCCACCTATAGTCCGCAGCTGTGGTTTTAAATTGTGTGGCACATGAACCGCCAAAGTTCAAATTAAGCTTTTAGTTGTCTTTATCTTTGCAAAAGCTTTTTATGGAACTTCATTTACTGGCAAGTAGGAAAAGTACATGGTACTGACGCAACTCAAATCTGCAACGCCAGGCCGCGGGCGTCCTCGACAGATTAAAACTGACCCTCAATACAGAAAGTTTGGACACCCATGACCTAGATATTTGTCCCTTTTTACAAGGTCTATCTTTTTTTAGTTGAAATTGATGGTGATTGCGGCAATGGAAGCATTACATTTCGAATTCACAATGACTCCGTTGTGGATAATTTAATTGGAGTGGGCGACTATCAACCACCACCATATGATCCTCCAGATGAATGCAAACCAACCATAGAGGGCGATTACCACGTATTCAACTTCGGTTTTACGGAATGTGGGACTGTCGAGATTGTAAGTTTTGTTATTACGCATACTTAAGTCCTAAAGTTTGATGAAAAACTCTGTATCACATTTTTAAACTGACATATAGTCACTGCTTATCCAGGGATTCTAAACCTTAGCGGAACAATTTGGAGCAATTCCGTATTTGCTAGGAAATAATTTAGTTTAAAATTTAAAGAAATTATATTTATTGATTAATAAAATATTATTACAAATCTGACAAAATCTTGCAAAAAAATATGGATCTAGGAAAAGTGGTTTGAGTTGAAATGTAGGCCTAATAATCGCAACAATTGGCAATTGGTTTGTATTAGTTTAGTATTCTTGATTTTTCTTGTATTAATAACGGTAACCTGATTTTCGAAACACTTTGATTGGACGAATGATGCCGGTAAATTTATAAAATCAAAAAATTTGTCAATAGAGTTATGGTGCAATGTATTGCCAATTTTTCGACGTGTATTCACCTTGGCTTTAGCAACTGTAAGTTTAAACAGTAAACATACTTTGGTCTGTTCATCTACATTATTTTTGAATAAATGAATTTAAATCCTTTCTCTCATCACTTTCATATGATTTTGTAGGTGACATTGAACGAACTGAAATACCAGAGCTCGGTGGTGGCCTGGGTGGACCGTTTTTCCACAATAGGCGACCCCTTAATCACAAGGGGTTTGTGGGTCAAGATTACTTACGTATGTAGTGTTGAGAAGTATGGAAGTGTCAATGGGACATTTGACCCCGAGGACGAATACATAACCATTATAGAGGAAGACGGTTTTCCTGTAATGGAACTCTTCTTCGACTTCTTCACCGACAAAACTTTCACGGTACTTTAACTTGTTTGTAGTTACCGGTTAGGCAAACTTTTGTTGCTGATTTTATGTGACACTTGAACATAATTAGGTCAATAGATACATGTTATGACTTGAAATAAGGTTTAAATCAATCTTATCTGACCTTGAAACATTAGCAATTTAACAATCTCTTTTAAAAGTCTTTAAACTACTAATGAATGCAGGTTGGTAAAAATATGGTTTTGCAATTTGATTTATCAGGATTATTAGGTGCTCACTTTTTGAGGTAAAATATACAAAACTCAAAAAAGGTACTGTGGTCAAACTACAAAGTGTAGTTTTTCGGCTAAGTAGCTAAAACTAATCATAAAAGAGTTAAAATTGTGTTTTTTAACGACAGACGCCCTATGTACCGGCAGCTTATCCGATACCAGTTCTGCTCAACGATGACCTGTACTTCGGAATCCGCGCGGTACTGTTATCCGCAAACACACATCCGCTACAACTTTACACAGAAAAGTGTGAAGCTTTTCCAGTTCCAGATCCCGACAATATCGGTCCATACGTCCTCTTTGACAAACCGTAAGTCACACAACTGAAGCCTTGCATGCTGCGAATTTTATGTTTTGACATTGTTGATACTTTTACAACTTTCCTTGAATGCGATCTATATTTGATTCACTTGTATAAACACAGTTTTTTTGTTTAAAAGCCTTTGTATAGTGACCACATCGCATTTAAACAGGTGCCCGGCTGTGGACTAAGTTACTTGCACAGATCCACTATAGGTGTGTGAAATAAATTTCATGAAACACTGCTTGTAAGTTCTTAAGATTTTCATCTTCCGGTATTCACTCCCCTTTGCACAACAATTCACTATTTCTATCATCATTTTTCGAACATTTTTTTATATTTTGTTTCCGCAGCGATTTCGACGGAACCGTCAAGGCAAACTATTCCCAACCGATGTTTAATAAATTTTCAATCAAGGCCTTCCGCTTTCGTTACGGTTTAAGTGGGATAGGAGAAGCGACGAACGTTAGAATCACGGTAAGAACTGGTGATTGTTTTTACCTTCACATGTCGTAAATCCACAACATTATCGCATCATAACTATGTAACTTCAAGCTAATTAAAATAAAATATTCAGTTTACCTTATTTTCCAAAGATTGCTAAAAGTGACAAACACATAAGTTTAACAGAAATTTGTTAAACAATTTTTCAACTCTAAAATCCTTTTCTTGTGCAGTGTACTGTTGTTGTGTGTTTCGCAAGCGTGTCGGGAACAAGATGTGATGACGGGTTGAGCAATCCATATCTTCCTCACTTGAACCGCAGAAGAAGAGAAATTGTTGGAATATTTTATCAAGAAAAGTAAGTGCATACAACAGCTATACAACAGGTTTCTAGAGTTCGCGTATAAGCTGCTCAAAAGACCCCCCCCCTGCCCCCCACACGCACTACTCGTAACGACGAAAAAAACTTAATTTAATATACGGGTGTCTGTTCCACAAACTGAACCGTAGCAAAACAATCAGCCAACCTTGGCTGTTCGCTAACGTTTTGCGCGAGTAGCAAACCAGGGTCATTTTGTATTTTTTGTTTTTTCCATTGTATCACATGAAAAACTTATTCTTTTGGCCAACATACTGCCAGCAACGGGTCTGCCATATAGCTTGGTAGATTTCGTAAATACGCCAAGCAAACATTGATTTTAAAGCAAAAATGCCTTTTGTGATGGCTATCGCTTTTACTAACGATCCTGAGTTTTAATGTCACCCCAATTTATACTGTTTAATTATCATTTTTGCGAGAATTATTTTACCAGTTTTGCATTGAAGGATTAATTATTTGAGATTACAGACCATGTGATGTTTACTTGTGGCGCCTAATTGCCTTTGAATTTTAACAAGCTGTGATATTAAATTTATTTTGTTGTATTTTAGAATGCAAGGACCGACAGAGACATCTCCACACGAGGCTAAATCAGGCCGGATACAAATACAAGGTGGGTTGGTTTACTCCTATTTGTGAAGCAACAAAATACAACAACATATTTTGCAGTTGCCAAATTGGTGGGTCGATTTTGTGAAATGCTTTATTAACAGCTCAATTTAAAACATTATGTATATGTGGTGACATGGCGTCAGTTATATGTGTTTTTAATGTCATATCGTAACACAACTGTTCAAAATATGTGATTAATGTATTTGAGTTAAGTAGAGTTTATTTCGCTTGGTGAAAGAAAATATAGCGACATAAATGCACTAAATCAATCACCAGGCCGGAAATAGCTGCGCAATGTTAAGATGTTATGTGGTGCAAAAAGGTTAAGGGCACAATTGGTGGTTTGGAGTTGAACCTGCTAAAGTTACACCGTAGTATTTCCTAGACATCTAAACGTCCGAAATGTATTGAAATTTTTAAGATCGATATATTAGATAGTTTACCAAGGCTTCTTCTGTCGATTTGGCTTCGATGCTTGCTATGGCCTGTTTCCATTTTCTTTATGTTCCTTTTTCAATTAGGTCCAACAGATTCTCCAGGATCAGGAGTCAGTTCGTATGTTGGGAAGTGGCAACAAATGGCCGCAGTTTCTCTTGGCCTGCTGTTTACATGTACATACCTGTGAGAGTGAAATCCGCACCAAACGACTACATCGATGACCAAATTTTTTATTTTACTGATAATTCGTTTGAGAAACGTAATTTAGTTTTGCGCCAACTGCTCTTAAAGGCATAAACTGTCAGATAAGTGACGAACCACACTACATTACGGTTAAAAAAACAAAGCCAGATTCCTTATCTTCAAATCTAGTTGTTAAAACATTCAATGCCGGTGTAACCGCTTGGGTCGCTAAAGGGTCACTAACATCTTTTGCAATTTTAGATAGTCCATTGTGGTGATTATGTTTTTTTTTAAATCTTTGGTAGTTTATGACAGATTTGTCAAGTTGTATTTTATGCGCCTTTCACTGCGGATCCATGTTAATTTGTAAACATTTGTGCACTGCAGTTTTCGTACAACAACGAAGGGGTCGGTAACTTTATAATGTTGCTAAATTCATCATTTCCTGCCATGGCTTTATACACAATAAACTAGCAATTTTTGCATCATTTATTCTCGAAGTATTGAGAGAGATAACCAGTTTTGAACTTCTCCTCTAGGTTTCGAATAGAGAATTGAAGGATTAAAAATTAACCTGTCGCACCAGAGACTTTCTAAGCCGATATTAATCAAATACTAAAAAAGTATAAGCATATGTCATTTTAAATCACACAAGCAGCAGCAGCATTGCTAATCATTGCGATATTTGACATTATAGCCCACAATTCAAAAAAATTTTGCTCGAATATTCTAACTTCTGTCTTTTAACGAGGAATTTGGACACGCATAGGAACATAAGACACAGACTTGAAAGATTGTTGAAACGTTTGCATTGCATTGTGTCAATTGTATACAGTTTAGTTTTTTAAGTTAAAATGAAAATAAATTTTGTTGTTGTTTCTCTCTTAAAGAACCTGATTGAAAAATGTTGGCGCTGGCTCTAATGTATCTCAACTCTACTTAAACTGTTGCTAATGTCATATTGATGTCAATACCGTTCCTGCATTAGAAGTTTAAAACTAAACCAAGACACTTATTGTGAGAAGCATCACCTTTATTATTAGCCGTTGATGTTTCAACCGGATCAGGTGTACAGCAACATTGAACTTTACACACAAGTAACGAAACGTTTCAAACAGGGGGATCATCTTCACAATGACGTAATACGACGCGCCCGTGGACGTCACAAAGAACATAAAGGCATCATTGTTATATCTCTCTACACAGCGTATGGCAGTCCGGACGGTTGTTCAAGCAAATGCACAGCACAGACAGAAAGCGGGAAAGAAAACAGTAAAAAAACGAGTTACACACGCGAAAATGAGCCTGGGACTCGATGTAGGGGTGCACAAAAAAAAAACATAGCAAAAAATAGCTGTTAAGGAACGTTTTGTAATAGAAAAAACGAAATCGGGCTCACGAAAATAACTGCACAATTTTCAGCGGGAAGTGTTGGGTAAGACGTGATGCAAAACAAAAAAGGAAGCTAACGTACATAGCGCGCAGTAAATCGATTGTGCGTTTGGTCGGAATCAAGAAAGTTGCTCTATGGGTGTAGATTGTATACAGCAATCAGTCACAATAAATCACTACTATAATATTGAAAACGCTACTTTTGACATACCAACGTTGGCCTTGTTCAGAAAACCACAACAAAATGTGGCTCTGGTCAAACTATATTACTGCAACGTCTGTCTAGGTGTCATGGAACCAGGATTTATCCTTAGAAAGTATCTCCAATCTTCTCTTTCATTAAAACTTTACTGAAACTTTCCACAAGGTTAGGGCATATTGGCCCGACAATCCTTTTTACTCCTTTCTCGTCCCTCCTTGGGCGGGATTCGAACTCGAACCTTCGGATTTTCGCGTTGACCAGCAATCGTTCACATGGTCTTGCGTCTCGCACTCTTACTCAAACTAGAATCGTTTCGCTTCTTCTTCGCGTCTCGGTCCGCTCTCAATGTCTTCAGCTGCTGTTTTTCGAAGCGGTTGGTCGGCGCTTCACGCTTGTACGAAAGCAGATAAAGATCTACAGAAAACGATAAGAAGAGTTTAATCAAAGTTACCTTTTGGGGCAGTATAGTCCCAATGTCTAGTACAACATTACTGGTTGTCCATTATTTACCATACATTTGTACAGATACTTGTGCAATTTTAAAACGTCAACTTAAAAAAATCACAATTTTATTTTTAGTTTAGTTCTGCATTAAACTTGTAGGACATTTACGATTGTATTTTAATGAAGAAAAACACAAGTAGCTTTGTATCTACCTTCGTCGTTGTGAACTGGAGTATGGAGCAGGAAATCCTGCATGGCGCTATCCTTGGGGTAAGGAGCTGTGATATGTTTCCACTCCTCGAGGGGGCGCAAGAGATTCGACAACTGACGTAATTTCTGCAAAAGGAAAGTAAATGTTATTGGTCAGAATCAAAATACAGCAACAAACAATAAACTTTTTTTGAAAAATAAGTACTCTTTCGCAAATATGAGTTTAAACTCTTTTCACTTTTGTGGGCGAACAATCAAAACGTTTTGTGACAAAGGAGTCGCTGAGAATATTTTAAATTAAACCGGATTTGGCAACAAAACATATATTCTAGTCAAAACCCTACCTCGAAATTGATGCTTCCATCTTTCTGCACAGTGTGAATGGTGTGGTTCAGGAAATAAACGTCCTTAACCAGTAGAACGAGAAAGGGAACGATTCTTCCCTCAGGTGGAGCGGTCCGTTCGAACTTAAAGTGCTTCTTAGGCGTCGAGGTGCTTTCCCGGCTTTTGGGTGACGACGTACTGGGTGACGACACACCAGGTGACGTCACGGAGCTTGGTGACGTGTCATGGTCACACTCGATCCCGGAATCGCCGTGTTGCGAGCACGTTGAGGTCACTGATGCCATCGAATGTTGTGAGATCATCGAGTAGCGGTTTGTGACGTCATCGTGGGTCTTTTCGGCACTAGGTGACGCCATAGCGGCGCGCGAAGATCCGATGCGAGATGCGTAAATCGTACGGTACTTCTGAAAGTTGTTGGCCGGATCGAATGCATTCTGTAGAGGAAAAGTTGCGTTTATTTTTCCGCTTATAGATTGTATACGTTTAAGTTATTGTTGTAATCTTTAAGGTTTTTAACAATTACCTGAAGTTTGTGGAGCTCGGAGAGTTTAAGTTTGTTCCAGGTACGCTTGAGTCTGGTAACCGGTCCCAAACTGAGGCCGGTCAGGATTGCCATCGACGAGTTGAAGTTTGAAAGTTCAAAGCAACGGTTGGCGACCCGCGCAAAAAACGTAATCACGTGACGTGTTCGCTTCCGTTTTCGGCACTGTGGAAATTAAAATTGTCGACTGTTAAAAAACTTCCACTGCACGATTTGCTAGTATAGAGTGTTTTGATACGGCACAATTAGGTCCAATTCAAGTTACAAGTGCGCAGTGCTTACCATGCATGTCACAGTCCCCACGAGATGGCTGAGTCTGTTGAACCACCTCACACAAGCACCGAGGTTTGTACGCACATCCTCGTCACCGTTGGCTGTGAAGAGCTGAAGAAACTCTTCGGATCCAACATGCTTCAAGAAGTCCTGAAAGCACAAACCAGCATGTTAAAATAGGTCCAAAACTGCAGTGACTTACATGAAGCATTAATAACTTTACGTTACATTGTGTCTTATTATCTGCTACGTTAAGACCAGGACATCGAAAAGGAAGTAATGTGGACTTACAAGTTCAATCAAGGACAGTTGCTGCGCCATTTGATTGACGTCTGCTGCGTCTTTGAGGTTCATTATGGTCGAGACCAGCTTGTCTCTAGTCTTCCGTGCGTTCTGAGTTTTCTGCAATGCGTCTTCCATATCCGCATCGCTCAGATGTTGTTCGTAGCTCTCCTGGGCAGCCATGCGACGAGAAATACAGTCGACTACCGCTGTGCACCGCGGCTGAAGTTCCTGGACAAGAAAATCGAGTTTAAAAATCAACAAAATTTATGCTTTTATTAAGACACAATTTCATTATTTAACAGATATGAGTATTTTGGCCATTAAAAAAATTGTAACAAATTTTTACCTGATTGTCAGTTTGACAGCTTTTGATGACGTCATTCAGGGTCCACATCACCTTCTTGTTGCGGAAATCGGCTGGAAAATGTCGAACCCACTCATGCAGAACGTGCACAAGCTGACGTCGACGATTGGCGTGTCGCTCGACGGGTGACGTCATAATCGAATCCTGGCAATCGCAGAGGTGCTCTTCGTCATCATCGAGGATCATCCCGCTGTCGTTACACGCCAATGACGTGGATGGCTCTTGTGACGTCACTACGGTGGGACGCGGACTAGACGGCGCCCGCCGACGCGACTGACCACTGGCGGCGCTGTCGAGCTCTTCAATCTCAATCACCGCTGAGAGAATTCCAGAATCACGTGACACCACTGACGATCTGTCAGCGACGAGTCGATTCGGAAGCGCAGAGGCGCTAGATGTCGCTTCAGAGTCAGTTTGTGCACGTCGTCGACCACGTTTTCGCCTTCTTATCGTGTCCTCGCCTTCTGTTACTATTTCGCTGGCTTGCATGGGGCTTTCTGACCTAAAATCCGTGCCTCGCTCACTTGAGTCCTGGGCGTCGGTTGTAAATCCAACAGATGCTTTGCCCTGGCGTGAGCGGTTATTTCCAACTGGGCTGGGAGGTTTTCCATGCAGCTGGCGGCATTTTGAACACACGCTGCCCGCGCATTTGACAGTTTGCGGCGAAGTTGCGGCCTGCGCCGTCTGATCTTCGTTTGCCAATCTGTTCAGCTCAGTGAGAAGCTGGTGAGGCGAGAGAAAAAGTCGAGAGCCGAGAAGAAACGAATACACGAACTCGTCCTAAAAGAATAATATTTCACATGAAAAACAATTCACACGGAAAACTTACAGAAAAAGTTTGTTTGATCGCCAAGCCTTGAATCATTGTTTTAAAGAATATTGAAACTTACGTCTTCTTTCAGGTGCCGCTCACTCAGTAGGTGGCGCAAGAGACCTTCCTGGTGGATCGTTTCGTCCATGTGGATTTTGCTGATGTAAGTTCTGCGCAAGATTACAACACAAGGTTTAGAAACACGATCGCAGCAGTTGGGTAATCCCTCATATGTTTGTGTGCACCCGTCAGCGGCCCCGGAAAGCGACGGAAATAAGCGGGTTAATTCACGGCGGCGAACATTTTTGCGGCCCGCTCTTAATCGGGTTTGAGTCCTGACAACGTGACACGGTCGCAGCGCCGCGTAGCCTCGGGCGTGTTACCGATGTTGGCCGACAAACGATGTAATCGCCTGCCGCCAGATCATCGCCGAGCTACGGTCAACAAACAAGGCTCGCGTCGCCAGCGGAGCAAGCTCGGCTGTAGGTCTCGAGTGCCCGGGGGTGTGATACGCGCGCATATGCAGGTGTGTTGGATTTAAATGTGTATCCAAAACACGATTCGAGCGCCGGATTTAACACTGGAAAGTACATTGCGAACGCGTGCCCGTGTTGCTCTACACAAAAACTGGTTACTCTGTTTTGGCAATCACATCTGACTCATGAGGGATTAGATTAAAACTAATCCAGTTACGTCACAAGCTGTAAATGATCATGACCTTTAAAGTTGGGGATTATCCAAGAACAATGGTTAGGTGTGTTGCGCAACCCAAATCGCTAGTCTAGACATGATACGATAAACTTGTTTGACAAAGCAAACTTACCAGAAACTGTAAGTAATTCCTCGTCGATAGCGAAAGTAATCCAAAGAAAAACACACAAGTTTCAGCAGTATGGGTACTATAAATATTTGGTCAAAACTCTTAAATCTGGAGAAACAAAAGGTTGGTGATTAGGCTTTGCTTTATGCCTCATCAAACCCGAGTGAAGAATTTGACGGAGAGGTCGCGCAAACTTAAAGTCGCCGAAGTCGACGCCTAATTTGCGGCTTTACGATGCCGCTATTTGGGTCGGGCTTGTAATTAGAACAATCGTAAAGCTCGTTTAATGAGCTTGTCCGTTGCATTCCGAGTCAACGTTCGTAGCTTGTGAGCCCTTGACGGTTTTAGCCTAGTCTCCTCGCTCTGTTGACAGTGTACAAGTCTAGCAAGCAGCTATAAATACACTCTTCACTAACACAACTCTTCACTAACTTTATGCGCCCCAGCCAAAGAGTACATAACTGCACCTAAACACACCCAATAGTCTGGTAATAATGTAAATATTTCGGGTCCGTGTGCCACTGAAAAATAGCGTGACGCCTTGGGCTGATAGCCCGATAATTGAACGCTTAGCCGCCAGTGTTAGACACCTAATTAAATCAACATGCCATTTAGGCGTGCCCGCAGCACTGCGCCCTTCGCAGCCTGTCACAATTGAGACGTCGTTCGCATATGGCTCGGCACATCCCAAACCCTCACTGGCGATCAATTATGCATAGCGCTACGGTCAAGTGTATTAAAATACACATACGCTATGTTCAATGTAACACCGATATTTCTAGGTCTTGCTACGCTAACTATATCGAATACCATCGCGGTGTAGAACAAGTCAAACATGATTAGACAACTTCATGTAGGTGCGCGTAGTCACAGGTATGGTATTTCGGTTATGTCATAACCGTGGGTTGTTAAAGTCGTTCCGAAACGCCTTAAGTTACGCGCAATTTTACGGTAGTTTGACTCTTACTAACTTGTACAGTTCTTGCGTCAGCGTTCAAATCAGTACGCGCCTTGTCACTCTATATTCGGGCAAAGTAAGCGATTTCTACCGAAACTGCAATAACTGTCATCGCTGTTTGCAGATCAGATTGTCACTCTAAGAAGTCGAAGCTAATGTTTGTTGGCAAACAAAGCGCAAAATAGAGCAATTTTAAACACGAATTCAAAGCAAACCCGCATAACATTGCGATTAATGATTACGTTTGGCAAAGGGCTTCGTTAAAATGATATCATCCATTACAATGCAACGCTTTCTTCGTTATTTCAGAATGTCTAATTACTCTGTAGCAAGACTTGCATAATGCTTTTTAAGTTAACAATAGCGATTGTGCGAGGTTTATCTGATCTTATTGCGCTGACGCAACGTTACATGAACCTGCACTTCAACTGTAACAAACGGCTTTGTGTTGGATTTGCACGCGAGCGTCCCACTTCATCATGTCGAGTTCTCAACTGGCGACCAGCAGCGCACAACAATAGTAGCGAGGAGTATTTGGATCGCGGGAATCTCTAAGCGCAATTTGCACTAACTAGCAGGTTCTACTCTGACAATAAAAACCGATTTTAAATCTTACATTAAGTTGGCGAAATCTCCAGCAGGGTAGTACACTGTTAATAGGAATCTCACCAACAAACCACAGCATAGCAATTACCTACTCTTAAAAGTATTTCGACAAAACATGTTTTTGGCTGGCCTTTGTACCAGAACTTCCAGAAGGTCTTAATACACGAAGCCGTTGTCGAGGGAATATCACAATAACATCACCGCCACCTTCACGACACAATAGGTACAACGGCACGTTTTGTTACATTACAATGGGCGCCAAATCTATTTTTGCTTTCGCGTAAACATATCCTAGTATACGTGTCGCCACCCGTACGCCGTCTGTACACAACACTAGCCATATAAAAGAGCGTAGTACATTCGATTCCATAGACGAACCAATTCATTATGCACTTAATCTTTCTTCATCTAAAACCTGCGTCTCATGCCAAATCCTAACGTTCGGACAGCTCATAAATAATTTACGGCATTTCCAGGGTTATCAGATGCCAATGCATAAGCGGCTAGATATTAAAATTAATACAAGTGTTTGTTTCCTGGGCGGCTAAACTTTTACCTGCTATAAGCTTCAGCAAGCTTGAGGCTACACAACAAGGCACAGCGAACCTAAATCTCGACTTCGACCGTTAGACTGTGTGTGCCTGCTGAACAATGCCGGGACAAACAAGTGTCTTGTGACGCCAATCAGCAAACACTTGTACCCGATAGATTCCCAGCAGTTCGCGTTAATCCTAACTCACTGAGCAAATCAAGCATGTAAAAATACGTATAAAATCGTAATCATGAAACTGTATTATAAGTTACTTCACTATAGTACTGTCAAAAACTAACAAATCTTATAAAATACTGTAGTTTGCTTTCTGTTACAGGACAGCCTGCATAATCTGATGAAGTACCAAAAACTGACTAAATATGTTGAATTCTTTTCCACATGATGTTCCCCTATGCAGTCCGTGGCGGGAATAACCAAATCGCAGAGCGGTCGCTGGCAATAAATCCGAATAAAATCCCGAAACCGTGGAATGAAACAGCACCCGAAACTTGCGAAGCTTCTCATTCTCTCGCAGCACATAGCAACTGACACCGGCCGTGGGAGAGAGAAACCCAGAATATTGCCAGAGCAAACGCGAGAAAAAAGCAAATACTCCTCGCTGGGAGCATCGCTTCTCTCGTGACGTCAACTCGCGCTCTTCTTTTTTCTTGTTTCTCTTTTCGCGGGGAGGCAAAAGTTCGCCTTCGTGCCTCCATTGTTCGGGGCTGTTTGCCCAACCAAGCTTTGGGCGCGAGGCAGCTTGTCGAAAACAAGGTTTTGTGCGAGCTGCCTCACGATCGTGGATAAAGCAAACAACGCGTGTACGACTGCCCTTGCGAGAGTTGCCACAACGCAAGGTAAACTTTTTTCATTATCCGTGAAGGGTACACTGAACCAAGCTACGTGATAAACTTGACAACAACAGGCGGCGTTACAATACACAATAGCGTAAACTATTTAGCCTGCCTGGACCTGCTCTGTAGTTCGTATTTATGACACTAAATTTACACACTTGACAAACTCAACAATGTTTTTGAAGCCTCATGCTTTCCTTTGCTCTTCAATTCCTAACAGCACAACAAAATAATGTTGTGTTGTTAGGCATTTTCTGTTTTACTTTCTTTTGCCTGCAGAATGGTTGGTAAATGACTAAATACCAATTCCTACTACACTTATACATCTTTTTTCATGTTTGCATGGGCATTTGGATACATCTAATTGAGTCAAGCGATAAGACTAATCAGCAAAACATACTGATATATTTAGTTTCAAGTAGCAACTGTTGCTTTTAGAGTATATTCTAACCCAACAAGTACTTGACGATAACAAGATAGCGCTACGAACACTTTCCAAAACCACGTCTCTGTGCCGCGGTAGTCAGGCACACGAATTAGAAATCCTATATCCATGCGTCGCTTCACACCCAAGGTAAATCTATAGATAGCGCTGGTCTTATGTTATAGAAGTTAGGTGACAAGGTTCCTGTCGTCAACTTCAGTACGCCTGGTACAAGAACATGTATGCATCCTTCTCAATACTCAATCAGTGATATGTATCCTAATGCCAAACTGACAGTCTTTAACCCTAATCAGAAGCAGACTACGTATATAGACTCTATCTTGGGGAGAACCCGGCGCTCATTAATAGGGGAAATGTCAATTAACCGGGTATTAACCTTGTGCACCGCGCTGAAAAGCGCCCGAAAATTTCCCAACACCCAGCGTGCGTCTATACGCGTTTCTATATTCAGTGAAGACAATATGTTTCCCAAAATAGCAGCGCAACAGCACGCTTGCTTCGTCTAAAGATGGCCATTGTTTATTTCGGCGTCGCTAAAAATAGCCGATTAGCGAATGATTAAAAACGCAGTGGCATGGCGTTTATCTATACCCCAAATTTAAAGAGAATTTCCAATAAGCTTCGTGGAATCGAGCTTATTTATTAATTGCCAGAAACCCAAAAAATTTGCCCAATACTGTGTGTGCCTAAACAATATTTTCACCCATATTTGCACAGAAGATTCATACGTTCAAAGTTTGCCCACAAAACATGTTTGAACTTTTATACTGACGCCACGGCGCCCACCTTTGTGTACATAAGAAACCCATGGCCTTATTGCGAAAGTGAAATACGAAACCAAAACATCAACCAGTCGCCAATTAATTGGCACGCGCTGACTGAACAATCGCAAGTGTCGAAATCGCCACCCTAAGCGGCTTAACAGGCTTTGGACATCAGTCGAGCCGCTCTGCTGCCGTGCAAGCAATCTGCAGATCAGACAAAGACGAACTTGCAATTTTCGTTGATGATCGATTGACTTTGAACAGGAGTAATTTACAGGTCACGTTGGGCGGTTTGTACACAAGGCCGAAGCTGTCTGACAAGTTAAACAGACTTACTTTAGCTTGGCAGCCCTGAATCGGTTTAACACTGTATTTTATATTGGTTGGTAAAACAAGTACTGTTTGTAAATGCGAAAGTAATAGGAAGTTGCACGGTCTTGGTTTCGCTGAGGAAAAGCTTGTTCCAGACGATTTAAAAAAATTCCAACTTAGTGACGCTGGCCATCGAACACACAATGGATTTTTTTTACATCAATCGACCAACACAATCTCATGTGGAATTTTAGGTCGAAACAGGAATAACTGGTCCTGAATAAAGCCAAGCCCACAGTTTTGCGTTGAGGCGACTCGGTTGGCCGAAATGACGTCACAAGGATTGGTGGCATCCATCTACACCTTCCGTTGAATACAGCAAGCGAAATCCAAATGAGCAAATTCTGTTTTTTTAGGCAGGTAACTGATGGCGCACTTAAGGAGAAAATCTATACACAACTTTCGTAACCTTTTTATGGTTTTATAGTAAAAAATAAAGTGTTGACGATAATACCAAATTGAATCTAACATTGTAACTAATGTAGTTCAAACACACAACTGTTTGCTAGAACTCGCGGGCAGTTGCAGCAAAATTAGATTATAAACAGCATTCAAGATTGTGCGAGGATGGAAAGTAACAAATCAATACCACTTCCCACCAATCCCAGTGGCATACAACCTTGCTGTTTTTGATTTGGTTCTCACGGTCAACCATGCCACTTGTCATTTACAAGTCTCAGTGCCGTAATTAAGGCGCCCATTCAAGTTTGACACCTGCTACGGACTGAAGTCGAGGAAGCACGAACAGAAAGGCTTTGTGTGACTCAGTGGGTTAACTGTTTTGTAACTTTGCGATGCAATTTATTAAACCAAACTTGCGTTATCAATTTTGCTATCATTTTGGAAAACCTGTATGCAGCGAGAGTTCTTTTCAACAGGTTATTTTTATGGGTCAACTTCTAGTACCACTTTTGCGAGCCCCCATTGGAATTTCGTGTATTACTATAGACACAGATACATTGTTGGGTTACCAGTATTACGCAAAAGTGTTTTTGCAACAGTTGGTGATGTAAGACATGACGTGATAACGAAACCGTAAATGTGGCGCAACTTAAGTTCCTTTCGAAAAAATTTAATTATTATTTTAACACTGCGGAACTCATTGCCAAAATATTCCGGGCCAAAACGCGAAACGGAACAATCCAACGGCGCCGTTCACCTCTACACGAGGAACCTGTTTCTCTAACAAAGCACAAACGCGCAGCAAAAAATTGAAGTTAATCAGTAACCTGAGTTGAGTTCCCCACAAAGCGAAGCCAAATACCACCCGTGTTTGCTCAACTCTCTGTAAGCTGACAATCCCTAAACGCTAACAGAGCAAAAAACCAGTTTCAACCGGTTTAGGCTCACTGCGTGCGCGCATTGTCCGGGTGAGAGATATTTAACCCAGGATATTTAAATGGCAACTCATTAACTTGCAGAATTACTGCCAATACTTGTTATATGGATCCTCACTATGCGAATTTACAAGGTACCAACCATTCAGTTTTCGTTTGGTGTTTTTACATGTCCCACCTGTTTAGGCAATAAAACTGGTGATAAAATCTAGTTGGTTGTCCAAACGTTTTTACGGTTAGGTCTTGCGCCGTTGTCATGGTATTAGAACAACATTGGTAGGACAATAAAACTGTTTTCGTCGCTGCGGGAGCCACGACTGCACAGAACTGGGCAAATAACAATGGTTCAACGACATTTAAATTAAAAAGGTTATATCAAAATATTGACTGACTTTTTCAAATTACGTTTTTTATTGTTTTGGCATCATAGCCCAGGAGTACGGATTTTGAAAAACATAACCAGTAAACATCAGCGTAGACAGTCCAAAATTTTGGTTGTGGCAAAGCAACTTAAGTTAATGTACAACTTTTGTAGGGGCAGCTAGCGTACCTTATCAATTTTATAATTTAGGAAGATGGCGGGGAAAGGGTTCGGCCCCTGCCAGTAGTCACACGAAACCCCTGTTTAATCTTTCTGCTCAAGTTTTGTCGCTCTTAATTACTTTCGTATATTTTGACATTTTTCAAATGCCATTGATGACAGAAACTCCTCTAACGGTAAAATGACTGAAAACATGAACGTTGGAACGCAGACAAGAAAATGGACCCGAGTTAACGTTAGCGTACATCACATAGGCAAAAAGGAGACCCCACATGAAATGTTAAGCAACAAAATAGGTTTCGATGAATCCACTCTTAACATGGTTGTTGACGTAACAGCCTTCTCCGAACCACTGGCATATATGGCGAGGTGAGCAGAGCACAGAACTATACAAATAATGAGCACAACAGGCCAAATTACCCCGTAATCGTTGACGATTTACAAAAACCGCTCAAAACCGACTGTAGTTGCCGCACGGAGGTGACGTTATCACAGCCCTTTACTAGGTGACGCAATCTGCCCAAACAAAACTCGCCACCTAGGTCTATCACCGAACTTCGCCTATATATGTTATGAGAAGCGTCGCATTACGATATGTGCGGTCATTTAATACTCCTGTTTCTCCATCGACCTGTCATTACGCGGTAGGGGCTCGTAACGCATAACAACTCTTGGCGCGCTGACCCGTGTTTGATGAAGGGAGTTTCTGAGCGTTAAACGCCATTCTCACAAAACTAAAATACCAATTCTACGTGAGTTGTTTATCTGTTATGACCAACCAAAAATGTTTAAATTACATTTGATCTATTGTGACCAACTAAAAATGATAAAAAGGGAAGTTAAAGTTTGGTTGGTCATAATGTCATGAAATGTTAAAGCTAGTTTTTCAGTAATTAAGATTTACGCACCCAATGGTGATAGTCAATCTTGTTGTAAAAACGCTGTAACAAGAAAAAATCCTATAGTTAAAGGCGGTACAGCAAGCATTTGACATATCTTGGAATTTAAGCACCGTACGTCTTCTTAGACTTCGTTTAAATAAACAAATGCGTGCATGCTATTAGTCTTCCTATTATGACTACGTTGTGTGGCCTTACAAGGGTCACAATACTGCGAACGATTCAAAACATGCCAAGGCGGGCTAATTTTTGGCCCGTGGTCCGTATTTCGGTACAAAGACGTGCAAGCTGCCCAGTTCAAAGTGATAAGAATAGACGGTATGCCAGCAGACGCATTACGCGTAAGGAATGACTTTTTAATTAGTTTCGGCGTAAGTACGCAACTCACAAAATAGGTTGGAAATTCCGTAGTTTGGCCAAGATCGTTATGAAATGCATGCCTTAAACATGACCGTAGTTCGTTTGGCTTTAAATATGGGATGCACATCATAGAATAATTAAGTATTTTAGACCATAATGGGATACTTTATTTTATCCAGACTTCAAATCATATTCCAATTATTAAACTTTATATTATATGCTACGCATATTTAATTCTGATATGTGGAAATGCTTGGTAGACCGACTCTTATTCGACGTAGCGCATCTTACAGGCCTTGTAATCCAACTATTCTCTCAATATTTAAAATGAATGTCATAGCACGTTGGTTACACATTGTATTTCTGTCTCTAATTTGCATTTCTGTCACTTATTGCATGAGTAATAAACAAACAATCTATTAAAAGCAAACAATTTTAAAATAAACTTGTAACTTTATGCACAATATGCGAAATATTTTGATGTTTTGATCCCACAAACAGCAAACATGTTTATTTTAGAATCTCCTACCCGATGAAAACGCCCTTTTGGATTCGATTGCTTTGAAATTTAGTGTTGTGTATCCATTTATAAAATCAACAAGCACATAAAACTGTCTTTGTTTGTCAAGAAGAATAAAATCGAATCTGTTTGGAGTTGAGATGCGTGGCTGTTGTGGTAACTTGTTTATACAAGTTTCTTAACAACAAAAACAGCTAGCAAGCAAATTCTCACATAACAGCACTCGTAAAATAGTCAACAAACCTTGCTGTGTAAGTTCAGCTAGGCGACGTTGCAAACAAGTTCCAACAACGTAGCAGTTCTGTTTGCTTGCAACGTCACAACGAGCTTTGTGACGTATTAATATCGGTTCAGACTGACGAAATGATCGTAAACCCACTGCTGAACTTGCTGTCTACTTGGAAAACAACGAACGCTATTCACCTGCAAATCGTATTAGAATTCGAATTTGTTTGTTGTTGGTAGCGTCATAGGTGGAATTGTGACGTAATCCAAACACAATAACATGAATTCAGCAAATATGCGTTTGAAATAGTCGTGTGGCAAATAAATGTTTACAATTTACGCTTTAGGTGGATTTCTGAGCAAGCTTTGCGTACTCAACCGCGACACAAGGCCTTTGCATCTTGCCGGAAGAAAATGATTTGCAGTGACAAAGTGGAAATTATTTGTTAACTTGTGAAATGTTTCAAGTAATAAAAGTTCTTTAAAACTTTTTGCCAACTGTTTACTGTGAACTATGGCAACCGTTCCGTGGACCTCTTACTGAAAAGTTAAATTTTATAAAAGCGGTCGACTTCAATTTTTAAGAATCGACAAACACGACAAAAGGTGGCAATTACAGTCGAATACAGCCACACACCATATGAGTTTACCTTGAAAACGCAATTATGTACTTAAACGTGGATATTACAGCTTCGATTTGCCTATAACCTTCATACTGAAGCTTAGGTCGGCGAACCGCGGCGCACAAACCTAGCTTCTTCAAAATGTCGAACTTGTCTTGCCGTAACGATCTGTTAACTGCTAAAAGTGCTTGATTTCATTGCCAATCAACGATTTCTTTGTCTGTGGAATTAGCATAGAAATGGTTAACACAGCTTAAGCTTACTGCTGGACATTGAAGGTTGTGTTTTGTTTGTTTGGTCATCCGGGACTTTGTGTTTCTACAGAAACATAGAAAGTGGTGTTTTATATGTGTGTTAAGCTGCCTCGCCTGTAAGTTAAGCACAACAGACACACTGTGGTTTTTCGAATGAATGTACCACATTTTAGAACGTTACACAACGCGCTTTGGCTGAAAAAACGATCAATATTTAAAGGATTTTTTCCTTCTGCATGCGGTTTGGCAAAAGAACCCAATACCACACTTAACATTTGACATAATTTGATGTGGCCTGCTTTAAGTCAATCAACTTAAGTTTTGGTAGATGTAGTCTTAACTTACGGAGCTTATGGGGTTGCTAAAAAATCAAACGCCTTTATTGTTGACGAAAACATTGAATTCCTGTGCAAAAAGATTTAAACAAGTGACCAAAGCCGTTTCAAGGCACCTGCCGCGCCAAAATCATGGGAAAACAACAACTTCACGTCGTCAGTGGTCGTTGCGCAATAACCCGGTTATTATTAACCTACAAACCCAGTCGCCAAGCCACATAGTAACACGCCGAAGCCAGGAATGTGAGACCGGTCTCCTGTAGAAACGTAATTGCCGGTTTACTACAGCTAACTACCGAGTTTCAACATTCCTCTGGTCATACCCGACGTCTCGTATTCAGCGGGCGACTTCTATTTACCGCAGTGAACGCGATTTTCACGTGTTGTGCTACCAGTCCAACTTCCTGCTCTGGTAACAATAAATACCGCTTACCATTGCGGATTACTGATCCACCTGCACCCGTAAGCACGTGTTGCAAAGGTCAGAAAAGTATCAAGTGTTTTTTGGAAGCATCGCATCTCACAGCTGTTTGAATTCGCTAAAATTTGTTTGCGAAAATGACCTTTTTTTCGACGCCATTGACTATAACGGTCCACACAAGTAACCCAAAAAAGAACTGGAGCTCGTCATCACAGCGAAATGTCAACGCAAAATGTATATTTCACACCACAGAGTTTGACTGGAAAACTTACTTTTTGTCATGCGTAGGAGACAACATGTTAAGCAACTTGGGTTTCTGACGCTACGTAACCCAACATTTCTTTCACCTGAAAGGCCATTTTAACTAATGGCCTTTGTGTTGACGTTATTTCCATCTTTAATGTGACCGCGCAAACGTCAGAGGGCAACGGGTGGCACTCTACACAAAACAAATGAGCTATCGAGGTTTTACCCTCACGCCACAGTCGTCACACAGGTTTGGGGTGAAGAGAAATGAGAACAAACGAAGCGAAATTCATTCTCAAATCGCACATACGTTATTTCAAGCTTCAAATGAATCAAATGCGCGGTTTTGATTCGGGAGTGGTATTATTCTAGAAACCTTTCTCCGCTATGACAGTTTCGTTAGCTAACGTCTATAAGGGTTACCTTACTTTTCCAGTGGTACAACTTTTATGAGGACATTACTTTTTGCAGAAACATTATTTAAGCTAATTGAGAAAGGTTTTGGCCAACTACGGATAGATAAATTGGTTCAATTCACATTATTAAAACACTGTTTGTTTTTACGACGGGCAAAGGACGCCTTTCATTGCCTTTTGTTTGTTTTGTTGGTTTTTCGGGGTTAAAAGTTCTTTCGGGCATGTGTAAACACCAGACTGCTGACTTTAATAACCTACTGTTCACTACGTCGGCGTGGCCACAGCTGTCAGAGTGTCAAATTAAATTTAAACCGCGTTTCAATAAAGGAGAGCAGAACCGAAACACAAACTTGCCAACTATTGGAACATTGTAAACAACGCCGTGCTTTGAACAAGCCAATAAATGAATAGTTTCTTAATACCTGAATTACGTTCAAAGTGGTTACATTGTATGTTGGCGCCATGTCCCAAACACCACCAATAAACATCTCTCAACGGGCATGCAACGACACATATTCGGTAACATGGTTTTCACAGTATCGTAACGTGTATTAGTGCGAGAAAAAACTCAATTAAAGGTGAAACTTAAGGAATAGTTACGGAAAACTTGCTTTCACCGCGACAATAAAGCGCATACCTGACTTACGCATTCTACTCTTACGCAAGCACATACATTTTTAGGGGCACAATAGCTTAAGATGACATCACACACATATCTGGACCACAAATCAGTTTCAATATGTGAGGCTACTCGCAAAAATTCGCCGTTAAATCCATACGACAACTTTGTCTAAATCGCCTGTCTGGGACCAAAAGGTGACTCGGTCTAGAGCCCTACAGTTATGAGGGCTGTGAAGGGTCGATGCCCTAATAATGGTCATTTAACTTAAAGCCATGGTTTATATGTTCAAGGTTAAACGATATACGTGTTTACAGATTTTCTTAAAAAGGTGTGGAAAACATTAATAAAAGATGTTGTAAGTTTTTCTGGTTGTTTCAAGAAATTATGAACTTTGGCCGAACTACTCTACGACCTACAGCGCAGTCACGCTGAAAACAAACGGCCTTTGGACTAGATTCAAAACTGCGGAACACTAACCAGCGGTTCATGAAATTGTGAAACACACAGGTCAAAGCAAATACTCTGGCACAACAAAACCCCGTACGACTGTTCGTCCCCTCACGAACAAACAACCACCTCTGAACCAGCCATTGTCCTTGATCGTGGATAACAGACTATACCGGTTGTTCACTGAAGCACGTAGGAGAATAGGCGTGGCCTTGGTTACGCTTTAGAACTCAACAATATTATGGGTTAGGCCGCAAATTATACGCCCAGTTGGGTATAAAACGAAAAACACGATCCATCATTGAATTTAGATGTGGGGCGTTTAATTTTTCGAGGAATCAAGTCACATTAAAGTTAATCATTCTTTGGGTCGAATTAGCTTGTGTTGTGTATAATTTCGTAACATACAAATTAAAAAAAAGCAGGCAATACAAAGAACTTGAATTAACATTACCCAAACAATTGCCAATTAAGAAATAAAAAGAAACAAAACTGTCAGTGGTTTGATATGTGTGAAGTTCTGTGAGCAAAAGCAGAGCCGCATATTGTTTCATATAGCTATGATCAAAGATGAGGATAAAGTTAGTAACATGACTTATATCCTGTAACGGAATACGTTCTTTATAGTGCAAGCGACATTTTATCGATAACCTCTATTTTCGTAGTTGTGATTCACCGAAATCTGCATCTGGAAAACCTCCTGCTTTCAAACAATCCGCTTTCCCACCCTCCCGTGTACACAGAGGACGACAGTTCAACACCAGCGCAGCAGACGAAACGATTTTAGCGAGGGGGCCACAACAGGAGTAAACAGCTTGTCATCGTTGTGATTTCATCTTAGTCATTTGAGCGGGGATATAAGATTAACCCAGGCACTTGCGGTTGCAAAGTAAATTGGCCTCCTGCTAATTTAAGGAGACCAGACAAGTATAAACTTGTAGTCATACTGTTCGATTTACTTGGGTGCCGCAAAACAAGAAAGGTTGAGTAGCACTGCTGTAGACAGTAAGAGACATAAATATACGCTATATATAACTATATGCACTGATGATGTCATTATGGATTGCTGAAACGTTTGCATTACAATGTATTCATTGCACAAGCTCTCTGGCAGTTCTCTTTGTGATTAAGCTATATGCTTTATAACCCAACTTTGTTTCAAAATTTGGATTGAATTTAATTGCGTACGTTGAGCCTAAAAAACGTTCAAACCTGATAGTAAAACACTAATAAACATAACTTAATACAAGTCAAGATTACCAAAGCTCCTTGAACATTTCTACAATCTAAACAGCTGCCACAATCTAACCAGAGCCATATATTCTCAAAACAATTTCGGAAAGTGGTTAGCCACCTACAGGGAGACGCAGAATATATTCGGCTGCTCTCAAAACATTTTCAGAATACTTTGCGTTCCAGCGTCTACATTTAACTGGCTCTCAAGTCGCAAGTCAAAACGTCTGAGAGACTGTGACGTGGCGAAAAGGCAAAATTTTGAAACTTCTTGTGCACGAACCGATAACACGTTCTTGTGCAAGAACTGAAAGGCGTCCTTTCTCGGGAGTCGGAATTTGCCGAACGTGCAAGCGCAAAAACGTGTTTGACTGCACATGAGGTGCGATGTTTGGAGTTGTTTGTGTACAAGGTGATTGTCAGGTGAAGCGTATGTTACCGTTTTGATTGCCAAACCTGTCATCTGCATTCGACCATAGGGTTTGAATTGTGAGTCAATAATATCGGAACCTCCGTGTTTGTGCAACACCTTCATCCTTAACAAAAAACATGAAGAAAAAGAAACAAAAAGACTTGGGGTTAAAAAAGTAAAAAAGCAATAAAAGTTTGGGGTTACACCAAATAATTTGGCATTGAGCTGTTTCTGTAGTGTAAAGACAGTGTAAGTGAAAAAAGCGTCGCCCAAAGATATTTATGCCGGCAGTTTTTTGTCTATAAAACCTTGCATGTGATTCGATGAACAATGAGGCAAAGTTGTTTGCTTGCCACTATTTGACCATTTTTATCGTGTTAAAACCGAAACCGCCCACCACATACCTAAAGGCCCGAGATTGACTTCAAACAAAAAGGCTTTAAGCCGCAACATTTCTGAACAAATCACCCTTACACTACCGTAAACACATGACTTCACCATTTCGCCGCCAGCACTTAATTCCTTTTCCCTTCCGTAAAACATTTCCCCATGCCGCCCATCGCCACATGCCTCTGTTCAGTCTTGTGTAAAGCCTGGCGTCTTGCGTAACACGAACACAATACACGAAAACACATCTTCGCGCGAACCAGGATGCCTAAATCACGACTGTGTTAAGGGCTAAAACACTTGGCAGTGCTTTTATATGAGGTTTTAAACATATATGCCAGGAAATTAGTTCAATGAAAGTCCATTTCTCATCTACTTTACATTATCCTGCAATTTAGACGATCTCTTTTCCTGTTTCTTGTTTGACATTTTTTGAACACGCAGCAACCCTTCGACTGTGTGCAGACAGTTTGGAAAGTTTTAGTTAAAGTCGTTTTTCAAGCTCTTACCACGAGTAACTTGTCATCACATGCAATTAGCATTCACAGCCGTTCCATACATCATGAAAAATCAATAGCCACCGCTCTGCCGTTGGGACTTAGATCAATACAATCTCCGCGAGGTATTAAACGCAAGGCTCATTTGTCTATGATTGACACTCCTGTTGTTCTGTTGATACAACCGGGATTCCAATTGGTTTCATACCACGGCCTCTACTCTCCAAGGCGGGACATAGTGGCCACCTTATCGTCGATCGGTGTTTTACAAGATTGCATTTTGATGGTATAGTAAAAATCTTGAAAAAAAATCTAACATATACAAGGCTACACGAACAATTTTTCCCAGGTACAAACCACTTAGGAATCATTTTAAACGAATAAAAATAAGCCTTGTAACTATGCCTACATATTTGAACACTTCTTTTAAACAGTTCTTCAGTCCAGGGACTCTAGGGCTCAGAAACAATATATATGTTGGACCACCGTCTCATAAGCCCTTAACGTGTAAATTGGATGTTGCCATATTTCGGCAATATAATGATGTTTCCTATCAAGATTTATTTGGCTACAAACACGGTTTAATGTGACAAAGACCAATTTGCAATGGCCTGCTACTGGGTCCCCACCACAAAAACACAAAGGATCTGATAGACAAGAAAACTTTAACAGACACAAAGCGTGTCTTGCAAAGTCTTTCATCATCGCAAGGAGGTAATTTCCCGGTGCCAGCTGCGTGACACAGACGTCCTGCAAACCGTGGAACTGGAGAGCATGGCAAAACGTGGCGGGTGCTTCCGGGACTTTTGGCATAAACTAGATCACCTGCGGGTAGCAGCACTACGTCGCCGCACTGCTACAAGATTAGTTCCTAGGGCAAACCAAAAACTTGAAACTTCCAAAGTACGTGGTTGGACACGCCATAGGCACACACGTTTTATCATTATTGTGCCCCGCTTTTGCATTTGATTCCTCGCGCTTTGGCCTTTTTCTGTTGTAGAGTTGTAATGTTGTTTCGGTCACTTTCTGGGCCAGTTTTCAGGTAAAGATGTGTCGAATGTCTTGTTGAAATTTACAGCCGGATTGTTGGATTTAAAGTAGGATTAGTAAGGTTTTAAGTTGGTGACAGAGTCAGATTAGGAAATTTGAATGTTATAGCAACTGTATTTGTTGCCTTTATTTTCGTGTACTTTTTTATGTTTGGGTTGTGGTGAGGTTTTGTCATTTACAGGTTTGCATTTGTGACTTCGCACGGTTCTTTCAAGCAAGCCTTTGGACGAGAAGGGAACTCACATTTTTGTCCCCTTCCAATCCTTCTTATGGGACATCATGAATTCTGCTGAAAAAAATATGTTCTATATTGTGTCGCATTTGAAAGACTGTCGGCGCATTTCAGATGTAAGTAACTGGAAATTTTCGATGAAAACCAATATAGCTGGGCTCAAGCGCTTTGCAGCAAATCTCCGATGGCTTTTATGGTTTAGGTGAGATTAACCGCAGAGTTACCCAGCGAAGAGCTCCGCACCGATTCAATGCACCTGACAACAAACAAGTGGTGCAAAAATGCTGCTGCATTCGCTTGCTGCATTGCGTCAGGTATGCTGCAATGTTTTGATACAAATTGACCTAATAAGTTATTTTTTTCCAGGCTTTTTACAAATTTTCAGATTTATTCCAGGCTTTCAGATTTGCGCGGTTGCCGTTTATTTTTGCTTCATTGGTGAGCAAAGTATGAGATGGAAAAATGATACACTGCATATTCGTTAAGTATGTTACCTCCAACACGTTTAACCCAACTGAGTGCTTTCGGTTCTATGTGGAATGGTATAAGTTTATAGTGGTCATCAAGTGAGTAAATTTATTGTTATCTTTGTCAAACCTGAATCAAAAAGCGTTTTTGTACAAAGAAAACTCGCACAGGCGAAAATTGCCGACTTTTTTACCTTCACAAATAAAAAGCCAAAATCTAACTGTTATAGTGCTTGAAACATGATGTTAAAATAGCATTTCATAAATTGCAAGCTAATTTCTGTTGGACTTGACTGCGAAATACCTGGTTTCAAATCCTGTTTGCAAAAATGCATCATTCAGTGAGATGTTAAACCAACAGTGCAGCAGCTTATAGGCAGTGCGGCTAAAATTTCGACAAAACATATATTTCTATTTTTATTAGAAATATATTTAGGTCTTTTATTAGACTTTATTAGAAAATATTTTAGGTCTTTTATTAGACTTTAAATGTTTTAAAAAACTTGCTGTTTCCGTGCAACGTGACTCAGATGCCGGATATTTTAAAACAAATTATAACGTTAATAAAATTTCGTTATTTGTCAGTTATAGTACACATGGTTTGAAACCTATGAGAGAAAATAACCGCTATATTGACTTAAGAGAAACTTAAAACACGTGGTTTCTCTTTCAATTTCATGCACATGACGTTCATTTACAATGGGAGCACTTGAGTACTTGTGGGTTTACGCTTGAGCTTAAGTCTGATGTGGGTGAGTGGCTGGCGGGATCGCATTTAGACTTTGCGGCACCGAACCAGAGTTAACATAACAAACCGCGTCTGACACGCCCCAGCAAACAAACAAATCATTGATAATCGATTTAGACAAAAAACAATATCAAGGAAATTAAATTTTTTGTTGTTTTCTTCGACATTTTTTTTAAAAATTCCTTAAAAAACATCTATAGCTCAACATCAAGTACACCGTAAACAAACGATCAATGAACATAGATGACAGTTCGGATCAGGATAAAGTATTAGTCAAGTTGCTTAGAGTCCCATAACAAAGAAATTAAATCTGAGCTAATTAGTAGTGGTAGACGTAGCGCTAATGACGTGTACTTATTGAAAGGTTTAATTAGTGTCCAAGCAATATCCAGCATCGCTTTGAGATGGCCAATATTGCATTGCAAATGCTTTGCTGATGTGGTGTGTAATTAAATAGGACATGTCGATGGCTATATAACGATTCAAATCGATTCAAAATGCTGCAATCCCAGTGTTTAGAACAAAGGTCATCAATTATAATTTTTCCTGGGTTTAAATTGGTCAAAGGGCTAAGTAAGAGATTTGCTCACAAACAGATTTTTTTGCGCTTGTACAATTTTCTTTTAGTTATTGGAAAAAAGGTTAATTTTGTCAATGGTAGCCCTTTGGGTGCAAAGGTTAGGTGTTTGACCGCCAAAAAACGAAAAACGTGGACATTTGAAAATACTATTGCCTCGTTCTAATCGTAGTGTTGATCAATTCTGCAGATAAGCTGACGTATCTGGTAATTGGTATTGTTTAATTCCAAGTAATTGTGTTCATGGAATTTGAAATAGCGTACGTCTGGATTTTAGAATTTAGCTGTTTCGCATAACCAAGGTATGTTTCGTACGTCACTGAAATAATTGTCACTGAAAATATCGATTTATATTTTTGATGAAAACAGGATATTATGTGATTAGGATCCGTCGCAGTTTTGATTAGGGCCGCAGAAATAGTAATAAAAATGCTTAAAAATTCAAATTTTTAAGCGGATATCACTTACGGTAATTTACATGCCCGAAAAATTTGATTTCAGTAAAAAACATTTTGAAAAAATCCGGAAACCCCTATGACGTCAGCAAAACGACCCCATTACATTGTTTTACGTCACAGTAGCTTCATCGCGGGTAGCGGTACCGCGACGCAATCGAAATTTTATGAGTCACTTTGATTTAAATTCTGATGCGAATCCAGATTGCGAAATCGCATGGGGGGTATCATTGCGAATTCGACTCGCTGGGATTTGCGGCTGTCGAAACCAATCTTCTTGGCTCCGACTTGTATTGCGGACTGTTCAGAAAACTGACAGACGATATTGGGGACTCCAATATGATTCATTTTGCGCCATTTGGAAAGATCAGTTCCGTGACAACAAAGCGATCTAGCAAAAGACAATTTTCCCTGGAAAATTGTATTAGGAGAACAAGACACTAAAAGAGCGGCATAATTAAAAACATAACTGACAGAGCTTGTATGCAGTGAATACATCGTTTTAATCGTTGTGGTCATCGTCAGTGCATTAAAACGTTTGCATTACAATGCATATATTACATACAAGTTCTCTGGCAGTTATGGTTTCAACTTAATTGCAATAGATTATGGTTTTACCCAACGCTTGTAAATTTTGTCAACACACACACTGTGCACAGTCATTCCTAATAACAGGCTGCGCTTGGATTTAATCTTTAAATCTCCCCCTAGAGTGGCGAAAACCACAACTCTGGCATGACGCGGTTGAATCATCAGAACCCGAGGTCGTCACTCAGCGACCGATTGCGGGGAGAAACCGCAGAGTTGTGTGGTCTTGTTTGTTGTCTCCAACACCGCGTCAGGCCTGGTCATTTGCACAGAATTGCAAAGGGAAATTTTGATTTTCGGGCAAGCCCTGTTGATGCATTTGTACCAACGCTGTTTCGTTCTATATCAGTAACAAGCTACTATGAAACCTTCCAACTAGTTTTGAAAGGTCTGTTATCAGTTGTGTAATCTTGAAGATGCTTTTTTTCGCAAATGTTTTGTCTCTGTAACAGCGTCAAAATCTAACCGCAAAGAACGTTGTGAAGGTCCGTATCAAAGACAAGGACAATCAAACGGGGTTGTATTAAGTTTTATACAAGTCTGAAATGCATTAGATGATTAAAATGCCTTTTATACATTTCCCATCAAAAGTAGACTGGCTCAAATATTTCTTAAAAGCGACATGCTTTATCCATCAGATTTTCCTCATGCCATCATCGGTTCATTCCTATTTGTTTCAAACGATACTTGAAAAATACGACACGCGTCACTACATGAACCTTGCTGGGAAACCTACTAATTGGCCGCAATTGTTCGTCTGAGCCGATTGTGAATAGTAAAGGCGTGAATGAAACCATCAGTTTGTTGTTGACCCTAAACGCTAGGACACAACAGGATTAGCTTATCAGTTCAGGACCTCGGTAAACAGGTTGTTTTCTGCCTAAACAGTTTTGCGATGGATTGAAACCGGACTGCTTAGGGCGGGGTGTCGAGTTTCAGTTGTGGCAAACGGTTTAAAGCGTGAGAAATGGGGTGTGGGTGTGGGTGGGGGGTAAGGGGGTAACTCCAATTGAAATTTAAGGCACCGAAACGATGATTTATCATGGGATCGCCCACAACTTAGAGTCGATTTAATGATTTCTCAATCGTACACGGCTAATTGAACAAGCCGTATCAGTGGACATCGTTCTTTGATGTTTTTGATGCCATTTTTGTTGAAACGTGAAAGGAAAATTACGCTTAAAAAAAAGATACAAGCCAGTACTTGTGTGTAAAACGTTTTGTAGGTTTTGGAAAACGCTGTTGTTATCACATGAAGACTATTCTTAAAATACCGTGCAATGTGTACCGAAATTTACGCTTTAAGTCGTTTTGAAGTGATCGAAAATGCCGAAACTAAAGTAATTGTTAATAGAATTTAGCTCACGGAACTCATGTCTACTAAGAATGCGATAAAGTAGATTTTTTGCAAAAAAACATCTTTTACAAAAAACGCTATCGCATATTGACAATATAGCGTCAGCAAGTCAATGTAAACATAGCCTTTGGTAGAAAATTTTAGCCTAAGAACCATGAGCCACCTGTTGATATTTACACACCCATATAGCCCCCCACGTACGCAGTTTCTAGTAATTTCCCGGTAATGATTGGCCCTTTTTACCGCGGTTTACGTAGAATGACGAAGCAATCACTTAACAGAACTGGGGGAAAACATGCAGAATTGCAAGAAACGCTCGCATACGTCAACTGCTGCCATCAATCAATCAATAAAGCTGCAAGAGCTGGGCACGCGATACGAAAAGGTCTTTGCGGTTTTAGGCTTCAGCTAGGGGCCTGCGCCTTGTCACGTAACAATTGCTTCACGTTCACACAGGCTTTTCGTTAATTTTGCTGGGACGCATTTTTCTCTCCTCAGACGACCTGTGGATTAAATTATTACATAATACAAGGGGAAATCTACAACGTTAAATTTTGCACAAACATATCTTTCTATTCTGTAACCCTTTACCATATGTTTCCTGGTCGACATGGCGTTGCTGGAATTCATTTGCCAATCCGTAAAACAAAACGTTTTTTGATCTTTGTAATGTATGGAGTTGTAATCGTTTCTGTGGACAGAAGAAGCAGCTATGGGCTTAATTGCGCACAAAACTTCACATCACAAGACGTTTAACATGCGTCAGCTGTTTTCGATGTGTGTCAGTCGAATGTTGGATGATTTGCATTTATGCAATGGTGATGGTTCAAGTCAATTACGGACAATGTAATTACGCGATGTACATGCAAATCATGCATGTTTTTCATTATTACGTTCATGCGACATGAATTTGCAACTCACGCAAATTCTGCCCCACTAAAAGAAAGATATTGTTGCACGTATGAATAATCCCTTGCAATTTTCGGCCAGTTAAGAAACAGGCTTTCTTTTATTGATTTTTTAGTTGAACGGATGTACCATTGATTTGGTTGTTACGTTTTCTCAGGAAACACCTGTTCGTTTGTTGAATTGCTCTTCCTAATATAATTCGCTTTTAATAGTTGTACAAAATTGTGACACAAAAACACCTTGGTGGGAGAGAGGTCTAAAGTGTGTTGGGCCATGTTTGGGAAGTAATAGGATATAATGTTAACAAATTTGTTTGTACAGTAAAACAGACAGTTTTGCCTTTATTTACTCCTACATGGGTCTTTCATAACCCTTGCTCATCAAACCGGCATCGCTTCTTGGGTCAGCGCAACTCTCACACGAGGTCAAATTCCGACCTCACGAAGCGTAAAATGTCCCCTCCACTGCACGCCAACCAGCACTTCTGACGGCCGCTCGACTCGTGTTAACCAGTATGTGTTGACTCGTGTCCTTGCATTCCTCACTTGCGCCAATGCAATGCAGGAATTCGGGGAGGCATTGTGTTACAATGTGGGCGACCGCAATCTGTGTGCGGCCCACAAAAAGTGAAACGCAACACCAATGGTTTCACATATTTCGACGACACATAAGTTCACTTTTTAAAGAGGAACTTTTAGCTGTTGATAAAAGTTCTTGCTGCCAGGCATTGTGGAAACTGGTGATGACTCTTCTGGTATGTGTACTTTTGCTTACAAAGGTTTCGATATCCTGTTCCGGTCGTCTTTCTCAGGGTAAATAACACTTAACCTTCGTACGAGTAATACATTTAAAACGAGATTAGTAGGAACTTTAAACTTAAAGCCTCATTAGGCAAATGTATTTTTGCGTACTGACGGTCCGACGACGTCCTATTCAGGTCGTCTTCCTCAGTGTAAATAACACGAAAACCCAACATACAACACACCAGGACGATAAATTATAGATCTCTGTGGAAGCCGTAAAAATGGGAGCAAAAAATTCGGATAAAGAATGAATTTCTTCCCTTCTGCGGAAAAACTCTGCGTAACTGCACCCCTGCACGAAACATTTTGGCACGTTGATTATCTTTAGTGGGCTTGTACACGAGTTTGGTTCCATCCGACAATCATTAAAAACTAGTAATAAATGCAATTCACTTCAGTAACTAAGAATTTGGCGTTTAGTTGCACATATTTGGAAAACCTATAGTTCAAACCAAAACAAAACCCGGGTTACAAAAGTTCATTCATATTCAAATCGCAGTTTGATGAAAACGTGGTTAATTACCCCGGGAAACGCCAGAGCGCATCGCGTACAAACACACACAAACGCACACACTCGCGCGATATAACCTATATGAAATGGCAAATTGCGTGCAGGGAATTCAAAGAACGATTCCCATCAATCACAGTCGATGAGAAGACATCACGTGTTGCCGAGATTCGACATTTTGGCTTCAAATGGCGTGGCCTAGTGGGTGAAATGAGTGGAAACGCCAGTTTTTGTATTGCTTCGCTTCCCAGGACGAAAATGAAGTTTTGTTTTTGTTTAGGTCCGAAACTGTGTCATTTATAAAGACACAACATTGCCAGGTAGTTGTTTACATTAAAAACGCACCTTACGACTTGTCACAAAAGATGTTTACATTAAAAACGCACCTGCTTTGCTCACATTATCGGGTGTTGGCACTCATCACTTAAACAACTAGAACTGGTTTGGTACACACAGTAGCACACTGTTCGGGTAAAATAAAACATGCTAAAAGAAACTTTAATGCCACTAGACTCCGGAAAAATGAATTCTTAGCATTTCGTTTGAAGCAGAGGGACATTACCACAATCTGAACGCATATGACAGTTTGTTGGAAACCATCAAAATGACCTAATTGCGCTGTTTCAAGCGAGGTTAAACCGTTTAGCGAAGTACGTGGGTGCCAAAGACTACGCGAAACTCGGCTCTCTGCAAGAACAATATAATCGTTGCTTCGAAAGTGGAAATGTCATCTGTGAGTGATACAGCATGCGTAGGCGTTGAAATTTTAATATCATCAGCTAAATCTTTTTCAGGCATCCTGAATCATTTTAATTTGCAGCATTAGTGGTATAGTCCAATTATCCCATGCGAACGTCCGTTTTCGTATTGTTCCGATGTAAATGCACTTCCAAGATGCTGTAACAGCCCTTGAATAGACGAACGAGCACTTTGTATCCTAAAAGATTGACGCGTTGTTTATCTTACGCATTCTCTGCAATCATTTCGCCTTGCTCGCGTTTGCAGCAATGGCAAAAGCGACCAATTTTGTAATTAGCCCACGCAAATGTCCGTCGTCTCATTGTCCGCACCACATCGGGCACTAAAGATGCTAAAATGGTCTCTAAATGGACAAACAAATCACTTCGGACACTTAAATTTGTCGCCGAAATTCGCCCACGTATTGGAATGTCACCTCCGGAGCTGAAGTAGAGTAATTATACGCTGAGGCCGTGGAGCATCGTTGTTTGTTATCGGGCACGCTTTCCACTTGGCGAAGAACCGGTGAAGACGCAACTGTATTAAGTGGGAAAATACTGTGTGGCGGCGGCGACCACTTAAACTGCCTCAAGGAAAATACGTGCGGAAATTTCTAACACGAGAAATGCACGAATTCGTTCCGTGATTCGTGAAAACTTTAGTTCTTGTTTGTTTGTGGTTTTTGCGGCACTTCAACAGTCGTGCAGACATTTGCGTAATCTGCTTTCTAACATAAAACTTTCCATTTCTTTATAGTTTTTCTGCAGTGCAGTAAGCAACTGGTGCAACAATAATCATCTTTTCTTCATTTGTTTCGCTCTTCATGTAGGTTTAACAATAAAATGTTTGCATTACTTTCGATAAAACGCAAGCAAAAAGCAACACCGCAGAAAATTTAAGCATTTTATTTGCAATTACCATGCCGTCAATACCTGAAACAGTGTAAGGCAAATCATGGAAACATACCCGTACACTTTTCAGCAACTGTTAGAAAAATGTCAACAGGGTAGTAGACATCGTTACTCATAACAAGCAAGAACGTTTGTACACAGGTTCATTGCTGCAAACAGCACTCAAGTTGACAGGTGTCCCCCTTTTGCAGGTGCGGCAATCTAAGATGACATTTCATCGGTAATTACAACCTCCCGGGTCAAGTTAGGCCTCGATGTCAGCCTAAACCCATTATACACTGACGTCGCAACCGTGTCTAGAAAGTTTTAAACAGCTCGAATTACCGACCTGGATAAAGACCACGTGACAAGCACTCACGTGGTTTGACGTCACGCGAAGTGAGGGTTTCTGCGTGCCACGTAGGTAACCGTTGATTGGCAATCAGGCGTGACGGAGAGCGTCGTTATTCGATCTCTATTGTTGAGATCGAGAGCGTCGCGCGGGTCGAACTGGTTTCACCTTTCGGATTCACACAATGGGATTTCGCGCTTTCCAATCGTCACGTGATTTCGAGTGACTGCAACTTTTTGACACGTTGGATTATTTCGGAGAAGTTATACCATTGAGTTTTTTAGATTTCGAAAAAGATTCATTCTTGCATTCTTTTTTCAAACGTGCGTCAACCATTGCAAAGATTGTCCCTGTGCTATTGGAGCGACGCTAAGCAATAATTTTGCTTTTCAGCAAAAGAACATAAAATACATTCAATCATCATAGCATTTTTTCTATTTTTTTCCGGTTAAGGCCTTCGATCACATGTATAACTCGACAACAATTATTTAAAAATAAATTCTACCCAATAATCAGCAAAACGCGCGTCATCCAATACGTTTGTGGATGCTAATGAAGGTTTTCCGTCATGAAGTGCCATTGAGAGGTCGACAATTATCTGGCATCGATTTTTTTGCGGGGAAACACTGTAACCACTTGTCACCACTTGTCAGTAAAAAATGTGGCTTGCGCAGTTTACACAAGCAAATGAACACAACATATCCGCTCTTACTGCACAGAGTGCATCTGTTGGGCCTCCTTGAAATCCAATTAGTGATTCTCAACTAACTCTTATCGTTCTTTTCACATTCGTGACATAGTTGGCCTAGGTTTATGTGTGGCTTATTATATTTTGCAGAGTTTAGTGTAACCTTGCGTGTTCTGTGTTGCACAAAAGAAGTTTGACAGTTCTAAACTTGCATGGTAATACTGTAGTGCATTTGTTTGTGCAATGGCCATCAATGATGTTTCGAAGCTAAAAACCAAGTTAGCAAAAGTTTGTATGTGATCAAACCCAATTTAGTTGGAAGAATGTGAATGACAAAGTTTTCGACTAAAGAATTTAACTGCACCACTGTAGGCTCTTCATAACCTAATGAACTTTTTCGGAGGCCTCTTTGAGTATAAACTCCATTATGATATTGACCTGGGAACCTAAGGGCTGACTGAAATTAATCGTCAAATCTGTGATAAAACACATCGGCCGTGGGACTTCCCGCCACATCAGTGATTAATCTCTAACGGCAAAAACTCCGCAGGCCTCCGATGCATCAGGTCACGCACTTTATGCAGCAAGTCAATGATTCTTGTGTGTGCGGATCCTGCTGATGATCCATTATGCTGCATGACCTTATAAAAAAAACCGGACAATTTTCACAAACAACACAGTTTGAGTATTTTTCTAGTTTGTAGTTTCATAGCACCTTAGTTAAAATTATAAAAAACAAACTTTCGTGTTTTCATAAGTGTTTGCAGACAGACCAAGACAAGGGCAGTTCGCAATCGCAACAAAAAATACAACTTATAGTTAAGTTAAATGGTCATGTAGCCCATGTAGGAATACCAATTACCTCATTATAAATAGACCTAAAAGCTTCAGCAAGTGGTTGATGACGACGGCAGTGAGCAAACACAGAAGCTGTTAAGCGTATTTACAGCGCATCGATCGCCGAAAAGCACGTGTAAGGCAATAGCTTAGTCGTGTCCTTTAAAACGGCAAAAACACTGTCTAAGTTTGCTTAGTACCTCTGCGAACACTCCTATATTGGTCACTCCCTAATGCGGCTTTACAGGGTTCACAATTACTTTTTCAGTTAACACGTTCGGCACTTAACGTATTCTAAGCGCAATCATAATAGCCGTAATTGAATGAATTGTGTCAGCTTTGGTGTCAGGTAGCGATAATGCCGATTGAGAAGTCTGTTATGTACCTATACACAAACCCGACATGTGAAAGCTATGCTACGTGGGTTATTTAGGCCCACGTAGATTAATCGTCCTGCCCGAAAGGACGGTTAATGGGCTAACAGCGATAGAGAAAGCAGATTAGAGCCGGATCTGGTTACAACAGTGCACCGCAGGGAACTTATACCTTTGTGAAATCCCGTCGCGCTCGCGAGTGTCTATTCACGCCGCTTCGAATAAAACCCTGAAAACGCGTTTTGTTGATACAAGAGGCCAACTGTTGGGTATTGAGGCGTGTCGTCTCGAGGCGATGGCAAACTAGGTCAGAAGATCAACACTGCTCCCCCGGTCGGTTGCTGAGCTAAGTGCCCTTAACGTTTCCTACGAGTCTCTTTGCTGAGCGTTAAAGCCCTGCCCCGCCCGATGGGAGGGACGGCAATTAGCCGTCACCCGATGGTGTATGACGTCACGACTGGATGACGTCATCTGTTTGCGGCAAAGATCAAAGGCACACACTGTTCAGCTGCACATATACGTTTCTGTAGTGCCGTAATACGTATCTTTATTAAGTTGGAGTTGCTTTTACAAACTTATTCAAACAGAAAGAGATATTTATCGCTAACATATTCGGCGTTAAGTTTCTTCCACCAACCTATTCAAATAGAATGGGATGTCGATAAACATCGCAAGTTTTGTGGTTTTCAAAGTTATGTTTTCTTTAGTGATCTTTCAACTAGTGGCGTGTACTATAAGTTTCTCCAGTCATTGTAGTGTTGTAGAGGCATCGAAGAGAATTTCCTGCAGCTGGATTCGTACCGCTGCTTTTATTTCCCACATTTAGTCTGACAACAGAGATATTAAAACCATTGCACCTGGCTATGACCCCCAAATGTGTGATGGAGTTTGTAACTGTGGTGTGTTGGCACAAGCCGGAGTATAGTTTTAGAAAAGCTTGTAAATTTATTATTGTGCAGATTGCAAATTTGGCCGCGAAGTCTGTCACCCAAAACCAAACATAGTCGGGAACCTGAGTTCATGAGCCAGAACTCAAATTAGGGCTTCGTTGAAGCGCCGCGGAGCTTCGATTGAAACCACATGAAAAAGGCGACGCAGCCATTCAATGCCATTCAACAACCTTTACGAGTTGTATGGAGAGCGGGTGGCGGCGCCAATTCAATTGATTTTCCTGGATTTGTCGCAAAAGTCGGGGGCCGGGTCGGATTCTCGTCACTGCCTGCTAGCCGTGGGAAGTGCATCAGACTATGTCAACCCTTTATGACGTTATGACAAGATTGTGACGTCACAACGTTGCGTAGTGAGATGAGCGAATCTCAAAAATACGGCGAGGCTTATTTGCACGGAAAGCGCGGAAGGCGGTGATTCATAACTGATTCGAGATAAATCCAGGAAGGACTGAGGAAAATTGATGTTTACGGGAAAAGGTGTCAGTGACGTGTCACATTGTCCACTGGGGTCGGATGCAGTCTCCAAAGAAGTCTAGCCTTTTCGAGACTTATAATTTTACGCTCAGTGGAGCCTGAAAAGATGTTTTGAATTGCACACCTCGGCTATAATACAATAGAGCTTTATTGTTGCGAAATATCATCTCCGGTCGCGCTCTGCAGCAATGTTTCCCAACCTATCGTATACGCTAGCACCAATCACGCATTAAATTGAACTGCGTTCTTCGTTGCAGTTATTTTAATCGATTCAGAAAATAAAATAGATATCTGATTGAAATTACTTTTTTATGGCTCTAGGTCAGTGTCTCTCAAACTTTTAGCCAAGGACCACTTCATCTTCGAATTTTTTTTCTGAGGACCACTAACCAGAATTTCATTCTAACATGTTCTCAAAACAGGCGATTTTATAAGCCAGTGCCTAGTTTAAGTCATCTTTTCGCGAACCACTGCGAGGGGATGGCGGACAACTAGTGGTCCGCGGATCACACTTTGAGAATCACTGAACTAGGTGGTACAGGGCGGCACTGCGTTACCTCTAATTGGTACGCTACCACAAAAGAATGAGAACCTGCAGGAAAACGAATTTGTCATCCCTAAATGAGTTTTAAACAAAATCACACATCTGAAAACATGTCGACTTAAAATGGGGGTTAAACGTTTTTATTTTGCACCGGTGTATTGAGTTTCGCCCTGATGCATTTCTGATGGTTAGGATGCTTCCACTCGAAGTTGTGTGTTGCTGCGGAAGAAGCCACTTTTAGTGTTTCGCACAAAAGTTTGCTTAATGGAGACTAGAACCGGCTTCAAATTTTGGCAAATCCTTTCACAAAAAATCGCACCCGAATCAATTCATGATGAAACCGCATTAGAAACTAAAAATTAATGTTTTGTGTGTTCTTGATACTTAAGACCATATAGGCTTACCATGCATTTTGGAGGAGCAAGTACCTTAGCAAACCACTGTACATCTAGTTAAATTTAGCATTAAGGCTGTTTGAATTGGATTGCTTAGCTGTAGTATAGCCTACCCTTGTCCAGAAACCCACTTAGGGCTGCGGCAGAACAGAATCTTTGAAACTGAGCCAATCGTATGAAGCTGGGCGCATCCCAATAATTCTAATCTCCCACATTGATCCTAGATATCACATCAAAGTCATGCGACACAACCGACAGTCTGGGGTCTCCAGGGCTTTAAATCATAGCTGGCATTTGTTTGAAATCGTCATCTCGCAACGCGTGCCGAAGGGAAGCTCACTGGAACCGGTTATGACTTTAAGATCCCAAGGGATTTGATGAAATAACACTTTCTGACTATCGTGGAATGATGTATCACCAACGAAAGAGCGGGCTGCAGTCGTGGTTTTAATGTTAGTTGGATTTGCAGAGTATAAGGACACACCAAATAGATACGCAATGCTTCTGTCCGTTAAATCATTTGTACACGTCACAAAAAATATCATGTCAAATCTGTCTAGCCTAGACCTGTTTCGCGGAAGTGCTTGAAAGGTCGGTTCTGATTACGTATCAAATCTCTTGCAGGCCTAGCCTGTTGTTTTTTATGAATGATTTTGCTGGTCAAACCAAACCCTTCAGCTCAGGTCCCAGAAATTGCACACGTACTTCATAAATGATTCCAAATCTGATTTTTTTAGTATCTTTTTCATATTTTAACGATTTGGATCGAAGTGGATTTCAAACACGCTGGGAATGACCAGAAGACAAACATCACAGTTATGTAAAGTCTGGAACTGTCAACGTGTAGTTATACAACCTATAAGACTCTGTACGACATACATACTTGATTCTATTTTCAATCAACCCGTTTTATGCGGTAAGCACGCACCCTAGATCTTTCATGACACCTTGTGACGGAAACGGGCATACTTGGTAAACCTGGTTAAAAAATATCATGACATTTTATTGTAAAGGATTTGCTGTACGGCGACCACCAGACAGTCTGTATTCTATAAACAGGAATCTGTACACAATACGCATGCGCATATGCATGACGCAGGCGGTGCACTTGTGGTCCAGGCATCGATATCTGCGCGGCGCATACAAGCGCCAAATCCCTCTTAGGAAACGATACAGTGACGTCAGCGCCATAGAAGGCACACAACAACAAGTTCGCCTGCTCGCAAACTCAGTGGCGTTACTGTGGCCTTGACGTCGAACACCAAAATGCGGCGCTGAGAGGAGGGTTAATTTGGATCGATAAGATCTAGACGTGCCTATAGATTAGTCTGACGTCACGGCTTGTCTCATTGATCAAGTGTTTTTCGCGAAGGGCGAAACACGTCTTGTTTTGTTTGCCGGGGAAGTTTCTAGATTGTTAAGATCGCACGTATTTTTATCATGGAGTAAGTTGAGATTCGTTGTTCATTGAATTTCACAATATCATTTGAAAAGTTGGATACACAATTCACGGCTTTAAATAGTCTCAATAAGAAGATACAAGGGGGGGGGTGTGTGTAAAACATTTTCTACGTTTCCTGATGATGACAACGGCGTTCGTTTAAACGTAAAAAATTTATTACACACAAGTACTGGCTTGTAACTACTTCTTGAGATCGTCTCAAATGGGTAACTGAAACTGTTCTTGTTAATATTTGTGTGTTAGGTCTTGCAGCAACATTTTCTTGTAGGCTCCAAAAACAGAGGTGAAAAGATTTACCAAGCCTAAAAGGACCTTTTTCGAAATTCGGGTGAAATTCGTTGATTTAAAAATGAAAGTATTTTCTAACATATTAAGAAACGTTACAAAACGTTTGCTGTAGTGCTTCATTTTCACTCTGTAGGCAAATAGAGCGGTGATACTAATCTATGCCTGACTTACACGTCACTGTCACAAGTTCCTGCTCAGATATCTAAAGACGATGTTGTTGTCATATTGCGCACGGATTAAAATGACATTTTAAGTGTTAGCGTCGGTTAGGGAATTAGACGTCAAACAATTTAGTGAGGCGGGCGCCCGTAACGGTATTAGGCCTACCGGATTAGGATGACAAGGTAATCATAGCCGGGGGGCATTTCTATTTTCATGCCAATATCCATCATTAACTTACACAGCAGTAGAAATTTCCGACGCACCCTACGATGTTTAAGCTTTGTTTTGCCATCAACTCTGCGCGTGTAATGTACGGGAGAAATTATCGTGAAAAATTCCACAGCATCGTGTCTATTTTCACAACGGAACCGCAAACGCGCCGTCTGAAAGCCATAGACACGCAAATACGAGTCGCCGTTCAAATTATACGTCTAACTCATAGCGCGAACTCAGTTCGATGAATTCGCAATTACATTTATACAAAGCCGTGAACAACAACACAATTATCAAATTTCCGGGTGAACGGTGCACACTACACGTTGATCTCTTTTGATGGGGTTTAGTACGCTATACCAACATATAACCAACCCACAACTTTGTACAGAACACATGGGGAACAAGGACACTTTGCAAAAATAGATGCGCCACAATATTTAACAAATTTTGTTAATAAATATTTAAATTTTATTACTTTGGAACACCAAACACGAATATGTTTGTAAATCGCATCAAAAATATACTGGCCCAAATAGTTCTAAAAAGCGACATGCTTAATTCATCAGACGTTTCGGTAATTGAAATAATGCTATGATCAGTGATATAATAAAGCTTACACTATTCCTAAAAGGTTTGATACATAAAGCATACTGCTTTTAGGAACCCTTTGGGCCACCATAGTTTGGTGGAATTTTTATTACCGTAAACGAAAACTGCTTATTCCAAACGTTGAAAAATGTCAGAGGTTTTAGCATAGAAGGACTCAAGACGCACATTTTGATATGAAGGTGGTCATTGCAAGGCCATGAAACTTCGATAAAGGTCAATGCTTCTGGTTCGACTTTACAAGGAAGCGAGATACGATCTCTGGAGTGGGAACCTGTCGACTGGTCGTTTCATCCAACCTAATCTCATGTTCACTTACCAACGAATCTCTATTTGTGGCTTGAAAATGTGAGCGAAGGCCATTTCAAGTTTTAATATGCAATTCACTGCGCAAGAGAAATAACATCAACAACGATTTCTTTTCTCACATTCAAGAATGCCAAAGACGTCATAGAATTTTCTGCTGTGCCGCAAACGCGTTAACGACTGGTAATTAAATAAATTCTCCTCAATTCAAACAAACCAAAGACTTTTGTTATTTGCATGTTGCGCAATGATTTGTTTTGCGATGCATAGAAATAGATACAGCGTGAAATGCAAGAGTTGAAATTAATAACGAAAACTGACCCAAAAATACCAACATGTTTTACACACAAGTACTGGCTTGTATCTTCTTATTAAGACTATTTAAAACTGTGAATTATGTATCCAACTACCAACATGCTTTAGAATTATACATAAATCAAGTCAATTTGCGACATATTTTATGGTTGCTATCAATGAAGCACACGTACACGTTAGAACAATGTCGACCCCCCCCCCCCCCCCTCCTCACCAAACAGGGGGTGTGGGTTTTGTTTTTT
>QXVZ01004525.1:216332-238914 GCA_008931825.1 Phallusia fumigata
CCCCCCCCCTTAAACACAAAGCAGGTGTTAGTTTTTAATCGTTTTTCAGCAGTCTTATCATTATAACATGATGCAGGATATACGATGCACTTATAAACACGTTAACGTTGCTTGTGTAAAACACGCAGGTGTCGTTGCACCGCAGATGCCCTACTATACAGCCGTCCACCAAACGAGTCGTAAAATCACGCCCTGGTCACGATTTTGACGAAACATTGACGCGATGGGCAACAAATCAATTGGTGATGTCTCGCACGTGCAGTGCTCGTTACCGTTCATAGATGGTAATCATGCCTGGCTTTCTAAATTTGCGTCACGACCTACCTTTTGGTGTGTAAATAATCGAACGGCGAGCTTTTCTACCGATCGCGCAATTATTTCGAGACGTTTATTTGTGCAACGATTCGCGATGCTGCCCAAGTTAAAGGTAAAACTGCGACGGTTTATTTTTTTGCTTCCGCGCTGCAAAAATTTGCGTAAGGTAAAGCTGCGACGGTTTATTTTTTTGCTTCCGCGCTGCAAAAATTTGCGTTGAAAATTTCAAACTGTCTGCAACATTTGAATGCCGAGGAGCAGTAGTAATAAAATGTGTTTATCTGCAAAAGCTACGGTCACAGATTCAGCACATTTTGCTGCGTCAGTATGACGGTAGGTGGGAAATTTTTAAGCGTTTTACTAGGGCAAAAAAACTAACAGGTTAAATTTTATGCGAAATTTTAACAAAAATAGAAGGCAAACTGTCCCACAACTATATTGTAATATACCCGTTTTTTTAATTTAACACACAAGCCCGACCAAAACAACCCAACTTTGATCCATTACCAAAATAAAACTGTTTTTGTCTTTCTAAATATCAATCGGTTTTCCTTTAAACCGATTCAGCATGGATTTATCGGCCAAGGGTGGCGGGGCATAATGTGAAAACAATCTGTTTTTGAAAGTTCGAGTGGATATCTGATAAATCTGTTATTTGGAAAATCTGAAATGAGGACTGTCTTCGATAACTTATCAACCACCAAATGCAAACTGTGAATAGATTGTAAGCATTACGGGCACACTCAAACAGTCATCTCAAATCAACAAAATCGAAAATCACCTTTTGAGACAAAGTTTGCATTTTCCCACTGCTGCTAAGTATATTTTCCAATTTAGGAAATTGTATACGTTGTCTCAATAAAAAGATACGAGCCAGTGCTTGTGTGGAAAATATTTTGCAAAATATAAAATGTTTTACTCTCAAGTAGTGGCTTGTTAATTTGATTGAGACCATTTAAGACCATGATGTGTGTGTACCTAGCACAAGCAGAATTCCTAAGAAAAACTGTAGATTTGAGCGTTTACTTACGATTTAAGGGAAAAGCACCTATTTCAAACAATTAGGTACCAAAAACTCCTATCCGTCAACAAACAAAAGGACTTGGGGGTCAAACGGTGGCAATGCAAATTCATCAGCTATTACCGGGGAGTGTTGTAATGGTATTTTCATGGTGGGGAAATTTGCTTGATGACCTATCGGCTCAAAGCGGGTAATCCGCAATTAGTCGTTTCCTGTAATAAACCCTTAGGCCAATGTCTTTCACTTCAACAGTTTGTTATTCATTTCGAAAGGGAAAATAAGGGATTTGTTGTGAAGGTTACATTATAATGTCAATTTGGTATAAAACACACGTACACATATGTTGGTATGCAAACAAATACACCTTGGTGTTGTAAAAAAATGTTTAAATGAATAATCTGTAACATTTTATACTAACTAGAGGAACCTGTAGTTTTTAGAGAGTGCCACCAAAGTCAAAGGGCCACCAAAAGAATTAAAACATTGCTGTCCGATTTAGACACAGAATAAAAAACCTAAAAAGCTTGCCAGATGCTTAAATCCGATTAAACACATAACTTTTATAACAAGTTGCATTCCACATTGGGAGACAAACCAGACGATTGTCATATCCCTTGAAAAAGAATACAATTCTCATTACAGTTGCGAATAATAAAGGCCCTTTAGTTTACAGGAACTTCTTTCCAAGCCCAAGTCGGCGCTAATCATGTGCACGGAGCATAACGACACACCTATTGAAAGGTCCCATTGTGTAGAAAGGTTCATCTCGGTGTGTTGCGCAACCGCACAGATTTCCTTCTGTTGTTCGCAACAAAAATCACCGACCCTTTGTCGACGTGACCTTTATCCGGTGATCTGTCAGGCGGAACGCGCACAGTTACGTCATCAATACGTGTTGTTTACTGAGAAGCAAGGTGAGGGGGGCACGTACGCAGAGCGGAGATGCCAAAACTGGATGTTTACAGTCACGGTTAAATCGATATTACCATCTGCTTTCTTGTCATTTTTAATTGAAATTTGCCTGTTTTGAAAGAGTCATGCAAAAAATTTGGCCATTCGGGAATTTGCAGTATGCACTGCTTTACATATTACCCAGTTTGATTGACAAACTGTAGCTAAAGATTCTTTTCAGAAGCGAAAAGATCTCTCGCAGCAATAAATACCATGTTTCAGTTATCTCTTAAGATTAGTTTTTGCAATCAAGTGCCACGGTTGACCGCACCGAGCACACTCGAGAACTCGCTTCCCGGGTGCATGTTACCACGTCCTGTAGACGCAACGTTTCCAAGAACAAAGAATTCGTTGGTGCCAGTTTCGATGTATACAACACAAAGTACCGGTAAACCGCCGACGTTGGTCAGTATAGCGTCATAAGCTAATCGGTTTTGTTCGTTGTCGTGTCACAATCCCCATGTTTTGATGGATTAGTTGAGTTCGGTGGCGCAACGACCGATATTAACTCGACTTTCGAGCGAGTAATCCGAGTGTTTTGAAGTACGCGATGACCGGTACTTTGACGGACGTGACAGGGTAAACAAGTACTTTAACAGTGCCGCCGTGAGGATTTGTCATCACAGATCAGATTTTACGTCAAAGCCACACACAGCGGGTGTTTGTTAATACAATACCAAAGTCTAAACAAAATAAAAACATAACTGCCAAAGAACTTGTATGTAGTGAATACATTGTATTATAACGCACGGTGTTAAGTTTCTCGTCATTATGAACGGATGATGACAACAGCGATTGTTGAAACGTTTGCATTAATATGTATTCACTTTACACAAATTCTCTAGCAGTTATGTTTAAATTAAGGTACTCTTCAGCCCGTATCTTATGTTCCAAAGTCAAAACTAATATATTATACAAACGGCTTCTGTCCGTACTGAAGCTTAGGATGGCTGTTGGTGGCCATCTAAACTTTGACGCAGTGAAGTTGCGATTAACGCAGAAAGGTTGGGGTTGCGAAGTTTCGTGTTGTGCATGTCTGTACTTTTCAGCAAAGAAATGTTCTAAGTCAACACGTTGTAATTCTGTAACGTTTTGCAATCATTTTGCAATGGTAACACTGACAAGACAAGTTCTGAAGAAAACAAAGCCGAAAAGGTTCTAAAGAGCTTACATCCTTGACTTTAACTTCAATCAAAAAAGAGAAAATTCCTATTTAGTATTTTCTAGGGACCAATGAAAAATAGTTACCATGCTTAAGTAAACGCAATGATCGATTTTCAATGCGTATTCCGACCGAACTTTGTGGCGTACGGGAATGATACATGAAAATGATGGTCGGAAGAATCGTCTTTTATTCCATCGATGATAAATCCATGAAAGCCCGAATCCTATTATTTGATTACTCATAGTTATAAAATGTTGAAATCATGAACAGGTCTGTCATCAAAGTCAGGTAATCCCGATTAGCCTTTCGAGGCATCATTTTTCCGTCAGTAAAATAGTTGTCCTCTTTTTTATTTGGACCTTCTTAAAGCCTTTTGGTCGCATTATCCACAAAATTCAAACCTAAAGCGTTCGTTTATTGCCAGTTGGAGTGGACAGAATTTAATGATATGATCCGGACAAGGTTCAGCGGCTGGTTCTGAAGACAATATTTTGTTAGTAACTTTTACTTGTGCGCGCAAGGTTTAAGATTGCCATTTTGGTTATTGCCTTTTTTCCAAAACCCTGATAAAGTCTTTCGTATTTAGAAGCGTATGAAAACAGATAGTCTATTAAAAACTCTCATTGTGACACTTGCTGTGTTTGATACAAAGTAGATCAGCACTTTCTTGAATATTACTTCAATATACCCGTCCCGTATAAGTGAATAGCAATATGTGGTGCTGGACAATAGGAAGGCAAACGGAAAAATCTTGGTCTGTAGTGAGTTGTTTATCGCTTCGAATTCACAACAACAACAGCATCCAATGTTTGTTCTCCTCAACATGCCCGCCATTCCCAATAAGGTGGCATGTCTCGTTCTGGCCCATGCATGCAATCTGCTATTTCAGTTCAAGGACTTGTGATAAAGTAATAGGAAGTTGTTGATGCGTGATCGCAGCCTGTTCAAGGCAGCAACAAACACTGGGAAAACTTGAAATGCCCTTTCCCGGCGAAATATCCCACGAACCTGATCAGTCGTTACTATATGATTTCAGAGTACTGAAGAAATCTTTGGCGCCTGTTACATCATTACAGGTCACAGCCAAAAATTGGTGAGATTTTTTGCTCCATAATCCTGTAATATTGCCAAACTTAAAACTGGACTGAGCGCACAGACTTCACAGTGGCGTTGGTATAAATAAACTGCAATGTACAGAAAATCGAAACACAGTAATATATTTTTATTTCTTTGAACAAGCGCCGTTTTATTCATTAAAATTGTGTGCACGAAGATCACAGTGACAAAGTACAAGAAATCACAAGTCAAATAAATAACGCAGGTGAGACATTTACTTGCTCAACAAAACGACTCTGTGTCGCCCACTAGTGGATAACATTTTCTATTTGGTCAACAGTAAGGTGAGTTAAGAGCAGTTGTTATGGCAAAAGAATACACCAGCGATGATACAATCACCAAATTGGAAATGGCTGCACCGCGCACGAGCGGCGTAAAAGAATGAATGGACCGCGGTATGAAGCTTTACAGCTACGAGAAAATGTGTCAGGCACAGCATGAGAATCACAAATTAGTGGGAGCAGCCGAGGGTTGCCACACCTTCTATGCATAGAGATGGGTTTTCGATGGGACCAACTCACTGGTAGAAACCTCAGATATAACATCAAGAGACAGACGGCAAATAGATTAATCTCTTTTGTATCAGAGCAACTGGAAAAAACGAGCAAGAAAAAACGGTGACCTCGCGTATCGAAATAATGACCAACTTTCTTTGTTTGACCTAAGCAACACGACGTAAATGCCAATTACTTGTTTCACAAGTATTTAAAAGTGGAACGACTAGATTTTGCAGTCCTTGAACTTATTAAACATTTATTTTTGGTTACTAGTGATGCATGATACTCGAGTTTACATGGACAGATATAACAAATGATGGGAAAATCGTTTTGATGGGAAAGACCTGTTTATAAAATGTCAAACGTACATAAACAGTGCAAGAGGTGTAACGACGAAGTTCGCAAAAATATCTTTCACCAGTCCCTGCTCCCACGAACCGAAACTAAACTAGAACAATTGGTCGTTAACATTAACAAGATCCGAATCCAAACAGATATCGAAATCGAACAGTTATCCTAATATCGAGAGCGGTTTCACTTAAAAACACATAAAGGATTTTTATCAAATCTTTTGTCTTCAACCAGGATCATAATTCGAAGAATTACTGGGTTGAGTTAACAATAAAGCAGCCAAGTTCATCTGCGATCCGATTCCATCGGCCCAAGCTCCAAAGCACATTCGAAGCTGGTCGCTTGGCAACGCATCGCTGCAGTCACGTGGGTGAAACACGTGAACAAGATCCGGGTCCGTAGCGCTCATTACGGTTAAATCCGGGTCGGAGAGAACTTTTTTAAAGAAATCGACGTCTTCCCCACCCCAGCCTGTCCTACTCGATCTGCAAAACAAAACAAAGGTATAACAATGATATCTAACTAATGAGAAGATTTTTGTGGATTCACCGAACGAACAGAAGGCCAAGTCGGTCAGTTGCAAACAGTGCACGGTTTTGATTTGGTGAGGGCCTAAACTTTAGCATATAAAGCCCCCTGTCTTCTATAAAGCCAGTTGGTTCAAGATTGATTACAAATATGTTTAACTCTCATCGCGAAGTTTTATTAAAGCTAAGTTCTTGATTATTATTGTCAGGTACTTAACGCAATACCGACAAGTGTAAGTTACTCCTATATTAGGCGGGTGCGATCAGTAGTCTCGGCAGTTCACAAATTTCCAACGTTAAAGCAAAGATCGCAAACAGGTTTACAAGACCTTGCATTAAATTTTTTTTAGCAAATGTTTGAATGCCGTTTTTGCACTCACATGAAGCCTCCGATTTTTTCGTAGTCGGATTTGTACATCGCCGAAATTCCGAATCCGTAATAAATCCAGAAACCTGACTGTTTGCTTATCGGCTCATGTTCACGTGTTTGTGGCTGGGGAAACACCTTTGACGCGTGGTTGATGACGTCAGGGTCGTACTGTAAAGTGGTCACAGATAAAAGTCAAAGTTTACAATGCAACAATCTCTTTCAATGGGAAATAAGTTAATTGAAAGGGCAACAACAAATGATATAAAGTCTACAATTAATAAGCTGTTTTTTGTCGTAAAAGCATTGGCCGGGTTTCCTTTTCTCCCAAAAACAGGTTTCTAGATACATATCAATAAATAAAAATAGATATTTAACATCGGTAAACATCGGTAATTTCTAGTATTGTCCCAAATTCAACCTTATGTTAGACACAGTGAGACATCTTTAAAAACAACATAATAGCTAACAAATTTTTAAAGCAATATTCAGCGCTCGCCCGTGCAGTACAGTTTGTGAACCTTCAAAGTATCAGCCGCCTTCAACTTACAGCTGTCCACGTCACTTTGATCAATGTTTAACTTTTCTGTGTTTACATTGCCTGACAGTCATTGGGCCCACCTGGGAAAATGCAACCGGGAACATGACTGTGCTGTTTTTCACAACGTTTCGTTTGATTCTGTTAAGGAAGTCAATCGTTATCAACATATCGATGTCCATGTAAACGACGATTTCATCATCATGACACTGAAAAAAGAAAACGTTAAAGATTCTCTGCAGAGGAAGAATAAACAAATCCGTTTTTTCACAAACCTTCATAGTAGCATAATGCAAGCCAAAAGTTTTGTTAAAATTTCCGTTCAGAACATAGAAATCAATTGCGTTCTTTCCATTTCTTTCCCGAAAGCGGGAAATCACCTCTTGAGTGACGTTGATCTGCCGGTCGGTGTCGAAAAACACAAAGATCATACGAAGCGAGTTGAAAATTGATGAGTCAGGCTTGAGAACGTTTGTTTCGAAACGTTCGAGAAATCGTTCGAGTCGCTCGTTTGCCTAAATGGGAGATTTTTTTCATTAATTTTGGAATTTGTGTCGCTAAAAAGTTTTATTGTGGATATGTTGTAAGTTTATAGATTGCTGCAAACGCTTTTACGCTGTTTATCCACATTGTCAGAGGTCCTAAAACATGTTCAAAATACGTATCAAAACAAGAAAACACATAGAAAATATAAACTAAAGTAATACATAAACTTACTACCAAATATTGTCGCAATTTGCAGATAGAATGTTACAAAAATGCTTTGAACTTGAAATTCGTACGTCAAAAACACTGCAAGTTTTGTTTACACTGAAGATCACGAAGAGTCTAGTTTATAAAACGTAAAATCCCAAACAAACCTGATAAACAGTAGAAACAATAACAATTCGTTTTCGGTCATCTGCCAGTGTAATATCGATAAGCTTCGGTGCTCCAGAAACAAACTGACGGTTGAACTCAACTGCGTTGTTTCCTTTATTCAAGTTCGCTCTCACAGTTTTCTGTAGATAAACGAAACCTGCTTGACGAAACCAATGCGTAGCGCAATTTATTGTCATACCGAGCAAAAGGGCAGCCCGAACGTCTAAATTAACACCACCATAGGCCCCGAGTTGTAATGAGCTGGGGAAGTACTGGCAGAAAAAAAGCAGTTACTTGATGAAATGTACTACTTACAGGGAAGAGCTAGCAACAAAAAAAGATTAAGAGGCCTAGAGGCGACCTATCAAGCAAAAGTAAAAAAAATGTGGTTGCTGGTTTTTATCCAATGAGTACAAATTGGCACAAAAGGATTGTATCATGGGGTCCTATGGACAACCTGTCCCAACAACTGTATTTTGTGTTCAGTCAATAGATTAAATAACCGATCTTTATTATAAGTTAAACTCGAAAAGTGATTACTGATTGTAGACAAAAACACCTGTAACAATTTAAGGAAAATGTATGTTGTTTAGTTAAATACTGACATACGTGTAAATCATACATTCCATTCATTTTACTTGTGACAACATTATACAATTCATTGGGACAATACACGTTTACAAACCAATCTGTCATGGGAATGGATAGCAGCATGGCTAAAGATTAACTCGATTTACCTGCGCGAAGTTTACGAGATAGGTTGTTTCAGCAAACGGATCGTATTTCACGTACATGTCGACGTACTTTAATTTAGCCGTGGATATTCCTGTAACAAGATCAACAAAACTTCGTTGCATGGACTGCTTGCTCGACAAGCACACTCTTTGTACTTTGACCGTATGACAAGTATGTGTCTACATTGAAACTGTCATCATACACGATCTTGCACGTTTTAATCGAATTTTCACCTCTTGGAAGGAGGGGGGAGGTAGCACGCTTGATATTATCAAAAGTAAACACTGTGTGTTATTTATGAATACACTTGAATCCAAAAAGTCATCCATTCCATCTACTTTGCCGTTTTAAAACGGTTAGTTGTTATTTTAACTTCCTGCCAATTTGAACATCACAATATTGATTCCAGATAATTCAACATTACAGAACGCTTTGGGTAAGGCGCTATCTTAGTCTACCCCAGTCAACCCGGTAACATATTTTTGGCATATAATAGCTGCTAACCCGACTGTTGCAGAATTTTCTTAGCTTTCCATTTGACCCGTTCGAACTCCCTTCGCCTCCTCGCATTAAGTCCAACTTTGGGTCCAGTGTTAATCCGATCATAGATGGAATTATCGCGATAATATGTCCAGCGATTTGAGGTATCGTTTTCAAAGGAACTCGGCTGATATGGGTGTGTTCTGCAAAGCAGCAAGATGAGTGACATACATATGTCCCTTCAAACTCTGCTGTTTACGGTTCGCAATCGTATTTAGCATGTAACCTTTGTTAGTGTTAGAGGTTTTACAATTATCAATTCCGCTTGGCAACTTTGTCTAATAGTTGCTTGCTCAGTAAAATACAAGACGCCCTGTCAGTCGTATTAGAATTAGCAAGGACATGCAGAAAACGTCCTTACAGACGATTAAAATTGACTCTTGCTGAAGGTTATTAGTGTATATTGTACAAGAACAAACTTCGCTAGGCATTGTCGGTACATAATAACAAATATTCTATTTGCGAAAGGCGGACGTTGTTTGGTTCGCGAAATCGATGCCGTTATGCCTTTGGGCATTATGGTTTGCCACAGATTCATGAAGTTTACGAACTACAACATTTCATACCTGAAAGTGTTGAAGGATGTTTGGTTGATGACGTAACTGGCATCTGTGACGTGGCATGGTAGGCAAGGCTCGAAAACCCTGGAGTAAATACACATGACACTTCTTTTAACATTTAATTCAACTTAGCACATAGTTCTCTCGCCGCATGTTTCAATCGCCGAATGTCATGTTCAAAGCAAAAGTAATGCTTAATAGAAACACACAAGTAGAAGCTTATATATTTCTATTGAGACCATTCAAAGTCATGCACTGTGTACCTAATCTTCAACGTGCAGTGTTATATTATGTTACCAACCTTTTACATGGTGACGGCGAGGTGTTAGTAGCATTGCTGTCTGTAGACATTCATTTAAAGTATTAGGCTAAAACAAGGGTATTGAACAAGAATTTTAATTGTACCTACACAAAACTTAATTAAGGTACTCACCTTTTGTAGGGAACTTAAAATTCCTTTTCAACGTAAAATTGGCTTCCTGAGTCCATACGTTGCTTGCTAAAAACCAGCCCACAGTAAACGAGGCTAAAAACTGAAAAGTTTTACGTTCTATCATGGCTGCCAGGCCTCACCAGCTGCATCGCCATTGAACCAACCTGCCAGTTTCGAATTACAAGCAGAGCTGAATCGATTACATCCTGTAATTGAACCAAAAATATTCAACTCCTTTTTTTCAAGTTGTTATGGAGACTTTATGCATTCGTGTAACTACAATTTGCTGACACTTCTTGCTAATTACATGTTAAAAACGGGATATTAGCATAAAGTCTGTTTCGACTGCAACAAACCTAGCAAATTTCATTCCTCCTAATTCTATCACGCTTCGGTGATCTTTAAGATTTCTATTTGCTGCTGGGTATCTTTGACATTGACGTTGTTTTTACAGCAACAAAACAACATTTATTTTGAACTTTACTCCATGCACGTCGGCCAAGCATGGGTGTTAAGTGGTGTTGTGCATTTAAATCAACACGCAACCGGCTGATGGCGTTTTTATTTCTGACGGAAGCACTTAATACCTGATGAAAACCACTTGGACCCTACGTCTTCACTTTGAATCAACAACTAACGATACAACAATAAACAAACAGTACCTTTACGCATAGACGCGACCTAAAGAATTTGGAAGTATGGCCTACCTCTGTTACAAAGGTAAAACAAATGCATCAAAGTTAGCGGTTAACACAAAGTCACGTCTCAGCTTCAACCATTCGAGTCGAGTTCTTGAGAAAAAGCGCTCCAAGCCTCATAATTATCTTAATGTACAATTGCAAAAACGATCTAACTCTAATTGCAAATAGCCTAACAGGTAAACTTACTGGATGGTGGCTGGTCGGTCCGTCACGCTCTTAGCAGGCATATTGACATAAATATTTACAATGTGGACGGACCAACGAGCTCAATGTTTACAGAGGCAGTCCCTGAAAGTAAGAATGTATTTTCAAGCAAATTCGAAGTTTGCTAAAAGTGAAAGAAAAACTTCATGCTTTAACCCAACCTACGAAAAAGGAAAATGGCTAACAAATTATTCCATTTTAATCCACACGTCTTAGCACAGAACAAAGTGTATTTTTTTCATTTAATTTGATCTCGTATCCGCTTACTGTCTTAACGCTACAAACCTGACACGAATGCCAGAAAAACATAAGCTATTGTCTAATCTAACTTTCTTCGAATTTTTCGCTTCATAACGTTTAAGCCACTCACGTCAAGCTTTTATATATGCCGGCATGGCTTTGTGTGAGTAATAACAAAAGAAAGGACGCGTTGACGTGGGGTGAAATAGCCGTTTACGGAATAACAACAACAACAACAATACTGCTTTATGCACTGGGTACACACTTACTTGTTGTTTGTTTTGAGATGAGGATAAGAAAACCGTTTCCAGACATAATTGAAAAGCGTTAAGGTAAATTATTTGAATTGACTTTTGTCAGTAAACTCAAAGGATGTGGGACATAATGGTATTTGTTTACCCTAGCAGGAAGCCTAAACAGTTGGGATCCAATTTAACAAAACGCGATGCGATGAAAACAATTAGTAGCACACATTTATTGTTCATTGGTTTTCGCTCACCGCGTGCAGAAACATACTGAACAACACCAACCTGACACAAATGGGAAAAAATAACTAAACTTTAAACCCTTACGCTTGTAAGTACAGTTATGTCCGCTAGACTAAAGGCAACAAATATGCAAATTGACGTAATATAAACAGCAAGAGAGTTAGTTATTTGGTTTGAAACCTAGTATAAATATAATGCAGAAAATTTAACAAAAAAATCTCGGCCAACCCTTAAATTAAATAGTAGGAATAGAACCAAGTTCAAGAAACAAGACAAACCGATTTAAAAGATAGGAAAATATATTTCGCCTAAATCACGGCGCTGTCAGTTCCTGCAAACGCAAAATCAGCATGAAACCTTTGCAAGGTTCAACGGAACGCCATGCAACTTCCCACAACTGAACACTCTTATCAAGTCGTCGAGGCAAAATAAACGCAGACGCACTGAGAGGTGCTCTTATCAGAATGGCCGTTGAACACACAAACAATAAAATCTTGAGCGGCAGCAGAGATAAAATGTGAAGCCACTGGCTGAGGTAGAATAAAAACCATGGCGGCCAGAATGGCGCAACGAGAGTAAACCCGAGAACAGCGGGAAAAGCAGGCAGAAAGGCGGTGAGCACATAAAGGCCAAACTAACGTATTTTCGACAAAAACATTTTTTAAATATTAATGTAGCACCGCTGATTTTTGACCAGCTGGCTTCGACTTGATCCAACAACATTTCTTCGCGAAAGAGTTACCCGAAAACACTTTGCAACATCTGGTCTTTTGGTGTACTTCTGTACCGAAGGCCATAGTGTTGACTTAACAACGCATTATCGCTGGGTTGGTTGGATATAGTAGACTGGAATGTATTCCATATGGTCCGGTAATCCGTCTAATGTGTACAAAATTTTGTTTTTGTTTGGCCTACGTACAGGCTGCTACATACCACACAAGTTGCAATGTAGTTGTCGAAACTTTTGCAATTTAAACTTTAATTGCTTGAGCCTGATAGTGCGACCGTGCTCTGTCCAAAATTGGCGTTGTTCAAACACCATAGATTTGTGTCTACCATGGTGTCCGCATCATGTGCACCTCAACCGCGGAATTGTGCGTCAGGCGTCTTCAGTTGGTAACATTGTTTCCCAATGTAATCTGTTTTTTGTAGACAACTTTGGCATAGGGTTATAAATTAATCAGTTTTGTACTGGGGCACTATCTTAATATGTTGTTTAGTTAACACAACTCGTTTTTTGATTTCTTTAGTACGTTTTCATGTTTCCATAGCAACCAGGTGACCACAATTAAATTTGCGACCCGATCCTTTTCATCACTTTTCTGACCAATGCATATGCGCAACATATTTATCGCCATGCGTAAGCCAAAGCGCTTAAACTGCCACTGGCTTTCCTGGCATTTAGTGCGCAGTAGGACAATAAATCAGACCTGTATTGGGATTTGAAACCCCAACTACAGCCTGTAGCGGACAGAAGAGCCAAATTGTTCATGGTTAGTTTGGTTATATTTCTACATGTGAAAATATTATACGCTATGAAAGCCACAACATAAATGGTAGAGCATTTTGATTAACATTAAATTACGTGCGGCATACCAATCATGCGAAAAATCTCGCTGGTGCGTAAGGGGAACAAACATTCTACGCAGGCGAAAAATGAACGATCGCAACTACAGCAATTACGTGGAAGGACAGGACGGCTATATATGCGATAATACCTGGCATACATGTACAGGCGAAAAACGGAATTTGTTAAAATCACACACCACAAATATATACAGATTGACAGTGTGTTTATTTTTAAGCAGTACAACAAATTAACGGAATTCTCAAAACTACTCAACACTTGACATTTATAACATCAGCCAATTTTAGCGACAGAACTAGTCTACAGTATAAAAAATCGTTTACTTAACATTATACCTTCGATATTATTCTTAACAGCCCAGTCGTCAAACATAAGCAAACCTTATACTACTCAGGATATACAGTGGTGCTGTACGAATTACAATAAAATCATGTTACAATAGAGGCCAAAAGCAGTACCTCCTGCAACACACACAAAGATTAAAGTTACGACAATGTACAGTTATCTTCTTTTGCTCTCTCTTGTCGACTTTCTTCCCGACGTGTCTTTTCTCGCTCTTGTTCTCGGATGCTCTCTTGTCGACTTTCTTCCCGACGTGTCTTTTCTCGCTCTTGTTCTCGGATTCTCTCTTGGCGTCTTTTTTCTTTCTAAAAAACTTTTTAGCATGAGACAGACGAACACGGGTACTTGTATAGTTTGGGAAATTGAATTTTAAGCATTATAATGTAGCGAATACAACAAAGCTATGGTTCAAAAATGTTGATTTAACAGCAAGTTTTGCAAGCAAAATAATTCAAACGACTAGGGCATTAGGACGCGGTTTATACGTTGCATTTCGCCGCGAAAGTAGGTTGAAATTTTAGTTTGTGTGTTTCAACGTTTCAAGGCAACTGTGTTTTCTTTAAACTAAGGCTCTTATGTCCAAAATTTACTCTTCTTTTTTCGATAAGATTTATGTTATTATTTTAAACAGTTTAAGCGAACCAAAAAACATATGTCTGTCGAAACAGATTGTTAAATACTGGGCCAAATTACTTGTTGAACATCGTTCAATAAATTTTCCTTTATTTCTTCCAGTTCCTGTTTAGTGTTGTTCTCATACTGCTGAGGGTTAAAATTCACGTCACATGTTTGCGTATGCTCACGAAACTTCGTCATTGCTTTCGATACAATATCGGGTATTTTCCTCTCCGCCTCTTGCACAGTTGTTTGGTTGTTGTTGATCTAATAGTAAGCGCATATGTGTTATATTGCAAACCATCTGATGTTAATTTTACCTTTGCCGCTTCTTCCCTTGCATAAGAAAGAGCCAATTCCTTTGCTTCTCGGACACACGTTTCAATCGTTTCCTAAAAACATGTATATGTTTAATGTAATTTGTGTGTCGGTGAAGTACGTACGACCACTTTTATCCATGCAGTGGTTGGCAGTGTGCAGTGTTTCCATGTTTAAAACTGATAAAATTAAATATATGGGAAATATTTACCACTAACGGGCCTTACAGGTTTTCGAGTGACGAAACTGTGGTCTTGGAGCGAGCGCACGACATACGCAATATTATCTTTTTCTGCAAGACTCCTATGTATTGCTTTTACCAATGACTATTAAGTTTAGGGGTTCAATACTTGTTCAAATTAAGCTGGTAGGGTTTAGATGGTAAAATAAAAAAGAGTTATTTCAAACGATTAACCTTAATTTGATTTTTGACACTTTCAATCACATCTCTCTTCAACCTAAGTACGGCCGATTTTGTTTCTTGTCGATATTTGCGTGCATTAAATTTCTTTCCACTTCTTTCGATGCGATCCTCAAATATTTCCATGGCCTCGTCGACAGCTTCTAATGCTCTGTAGCGTGCTTTGTCTTCGTCGATTTGGTCCTTAAGGATCTATGGTAATAAGGATTTTTTTAACTATCTGCTCTATTATTAATCACCCAATCATATGTGTACAAACTACAACCTTCATATTCTCAATTTTCATATGTGTGATGGCTCCATTGCTGGCGAATTCTGCGTAGGTTTCAATATGTTTCTGTCAACAAAAGTATTTAAGTTTTACTTCAGTTTACTTTATTTACTTTATATTTTTGAGTATTGACTTTTACCTGGTTTTCTGAGTTTTCATTTTTGATTTTTGTGGCAATCTTTTCGATATTTTTTTGAAAGTCGCCGATTTCCAGATCAACCAAGTTCTCCGCTATCCCACGGACGCCTGTTTCAAACGAATGTTTCGCGCGTTTTTTTTCTTTCTCAATGCGTTTTTCCAAATCTTCATCTTCAAGGTATTGATCAGATATCTAAAATTTTAGGTTGATTTTATCTCAAACTGTGTTTAAATGTAAGAAATCGGGTTTATTACTTACGTCATCTAAAGCTTCTTTAAAACTTGTTTTTGCAAAACTAGCGACTTCCTTTACTTTGATCTCCAACTCTTTCTGCAAAACAAACATCACCAGATCTCATACACTCTGACTCAAACTTGTTTTGTAATGTACAGTAACTTACCATTTTTTGGTTGTTCAAATCAACAACATGTTTAAAATCTGATTCCAATTTTTTTTCTAGACGACCTCGTTCTTTTTGGAAGTTTTTTAACAAGCCTTCTGGTTTGTTTTCATCAAATTTCTGCAGGGTTTCGTTTTTTAAATCATCAAAAAACGCAGTCAATTCTTCGTTTTCAACATATTTTTGTACTTTCTGCAAAAAAACAGCAACAGCATATGTAGGTTAGGATCCACATTCATAAAAATAAACTTTCATGTATTCGCAAGTCCACCTCTTGCAGTTTCCTCCCGCAGAAGTTCAGTAGTTTGGTTGCTCGCTCTTTAATTCGGTATTTTGCTTGTTTCTGGAAATATAAATAAAAGGGCGATTCCCTGATAGCACTGAAAAACTTGAAAATGGCAAAAACATTTCCCTTGAAAAAAAAGTACCTTGTAGTTTTTATGTTCGAAACTTATTGTAATCCACTCAGAATCAATTACTTTCGTAAGATCCTCCACATAGTCCTTGCAGTTATACAATTTCTCTTGGGACGCCTTGCTATTGAAATAGTCCAATGCTGATTCCTTTGACATCTTTTGTTTCCTTATAAGTTCATAAATGTCAAAAGTTCTTTCCGAGCATACCTTTAAAAAAGTTGTACTTAACAAACAGGCTAATTAACACATTAGTCAAGTCAAGTTACCTTCCGCATTTCAGACTGGTAAAAATGCAAAGCTTCCTGTAGGTGTTTGGCCGCCAAACGCTCTCCCATCAACTAAAAAGTGTTTATTGGTAAAACTTTCAAAACAACTGTTTTTTCGCAGTTTTGTCGCACGAACGTAAACTAACGTGTGTTAGACAAAAAAAGACAATGTTTGTCTTCTTTTGATGCGGACGTATATGTTTTAACATATATAATACCTGTTTGTACTTATTTGCCTCCAAACTTGCAGATTTCTTTTCCTCTATTAATTTGGTCAGTTTTTCTTTTTGTTTTTCTTTTAGTGTTTCATCGTTAAGCGAGACAGAGTCATCGAATCGAAGTTGGGCTCGTTCTGATGCGAACTCGTGCAACTCTTCGAAATGTTCATTCAGAAGGGCTTTTTGCAATCTCTAAACGTTTACACTTTCTGGTTAAAACTTGCTTTACACTAAATGCGAGGATGTAAATTAACCACCAAACCACATATTCAAAACGACATTATGTAATACCAGTGGATTTCGTTTGTTTACTTTACGCATTCTTTCAAGTTAAACATACCTTTGACATATGATCTGTGTACGTCTGCAAGCACTTGTCAAGTAAGTTGGAAACTATTTCTTTCACGGTTTCCTGCAAAAGAATCATTTGCAATCCAGCGATTATTACTAAGTCTATCTGGTATCTGCAAAAAAAACTTAAAATGAAAACGAACCTCTTGTCGAATTAGTTGAAGCAAATTGTGATTGTATTGATTCGTTATCTCATGTTGTAATTCCTGACGATATTCTTCCTTCTGAGTTTCAAGATGTCGAATTTTCTTAACCGCATCGTCAAATTCCTTCACAGCCCGATTCGAGGCCTCTGTGTGCTTTTGTTCATGCACACTTTGTTTGGTTTGATCCACTATCACCTGAAACACTTTAGTATTTAAAAGACAACAACAAAAAGCTGATACCAATTAAAGTTTGATATTAAAAAATTTTTGAACGCACCTTGGCCATTTCGGAGTTGTAAAGATTTGTGCTTTCCACGACAGACTGTTTCAATTGGAGAACTTCCTTATTCTAAACATAAAAACTTTTATCGTTACACTTTCACTACAAAATATTACTGCAACTTACTTTGATTTCTTCGTTTTTGTATTGTAGGAATTTCCACTGGTTATCATAAAACTCCAGCATTTGAACTTGAAAGATGTTATTCTCCTCCTTATCCCATCCATCGCATTCTTGCAAATGTTCTTCAGCCGCTTTCCGGCACGTTTCATGAAAAGCAGCCAAATCCTTATCATTCAAATAGCCGTTCAACTCCTGTGACAGTTTTATATGGTAAAACGTTTTATTTTGACAGATTTAGATTTTGCTATTTTTTATTTTACTCACCGATTTGTTTTTGTATTTTTCTTGTGCTTTTTTCATGTATCCATAAAACTGTATCCTCTCTTGTTCCTGCGGTTTTAAGTTTTGTTACACAAAACAACAACAAAAAACTAATTGTTACCTTTTTTTCACCAAACTGCGCTTTGTTCACATCATCGTATTCCTTAATACGACGTTCCAAATCATTTCTGTAACCACGGCAAAATGTTTGATCATATTTTTTTGACTTTTCATCAAATAAATCGAAAATTTCTGTCCTTGCTGTTTCGAACATTTCTGTAAATTTGCTTCGGTCTGATTCTAGCAACACCTGCAGAATACATTATGTATATTTGACGTTTGTTCTATCAACGAAAAAGCATGCAACGACAACCCATTGCTACGTTATGTATGAAAGCGCTTCCTTAGTGGCAAGCACATGACCTATAAACGTAAAGCAAATCTTCGGTGCCTTAGAATCGGTCACTTTGTACGAGCTGGAACCTGATACGCAATTGCCTGGCATCGCTGCGACGTGGCTAAAAATAGAATGGTAGTTTTCACCATATTCCACATAGCCAACACTGGAATCTTCTTGTTGACTACTGTGTTATATTGCACAACTATACACCTTATGACGTAATAGAGCGTTTGTTCTAAACCCTTCCCGCCATATGGTTAAACCATGCCTGATGTTGGTATGCTTTGAGCGTGACCTAAAAACAAGGTCATTCTATTTTGGAAAGTGCGGATTAAACATCGTTACAGTTCTTGCTGTGCCAGAAGTTGATTGCTGACGCAAAATAGCACGGTTGGGGTATCTGTCCTGACTAGTTTGCGACAATGGGGAAACGAAACTATTGGCAGAACTACCATCTGTAAAAGTATCTTCTAAATCTGTGAAACAAACCATGCCAAAAGTATTGACATACAGCAGAAACCGAAAAAAACAAACGAACAAACTGTTCAATGTAACAATGATATGGAATCTGAAAGGGGAGTGGTTTACACTTCGACTTTAATGTATACACCTCTACTCCTCGTAATAACAGCATACTTAGATGAACCAAATTGTTATTTGTATGATTTACTTTAACCACATTCAAAGGGCCCATGGTTCTAATCCCGGATCAGGATGTTGTGTGTCTGTAGCCAAGATGCCTGGCAACATTTGCTTTGGGGTCAACACAACGCAAAATGTGGGTTGTAACAAAAACAAATCATCAAATTTAGATACGAATAACACCCGGTGGAACGGACATAAAGCTTTAATCAGTTACATGGAAAGATTGGGCGGAAATCAAGTGGTTACATTAAAACTTACTTGTGCCATTTCATTCTTAAACTTTCGGAAGCATTCGCGGACCAAATTTTCCATTTCTCTCTTAATTTTTGTCTAGAAATGCACTTTAATTAGTTTGGTAAAGTTCCAGTTTCATAACCATATAAGTACCTGCTCTAGAAAACCACTCTGTGATAGTTCTATGAACCGACGTTGAATTTCGTCCTTCAGGCGATTACAATATTTTTCCTTCATTTTTCCGCTGCGCTCTTTGTCGAACTTGTTGAGAATTTCGTTTTCAATTTTAACACGATGATTTTCCAATCGCTCATGATCAAAAAGCTCCTCGTTCGTGTTCTGCAAAATTATATACCGGTTATAAATACTAACCAACTTCGAAAACAGTTGGTTTAAACTTATTTGGCACGTCGTCAGCCCGCTGGTAACGAATATGGGTTGTAACATCCCAAACCATAGCTGTAATTGTGTGAAAATTTGATGGCGTTTTTTACAGGTGTATAGTGTATTCAAGCACATATATTCCAAAGTGATTTTTTTTCCTGTCCACTTAATATTCGAATTCAAGCGAATTCAAAACCGCTGAAATTTTGCTTGACAAGCCTTGCCACAAAATACAGGTTTTGGTTTGCATGGATAACCAAATGACCCCCACATTTTAGTGAAAAAATTTACATTCGGATATACGATTGGCGCATATCTGACAGAAGTTACAAGGGGTTTCCCATCAGGTCAGCCAAACAACCAAAAAATAATTTAAGTTCATTGTATACTAGCATTAAGGTTTTGTGAGGTTACTCAACCATGCAACTCGCAAGCAGGGGCGTAGTCAGGGGGCGGGGAGAGCGAAAGGGGCCATGACCCCCCCAACATTTCGAAATTGTACATAAAGTTGGCTACTCCTGGAACAAAGTTTTGCATTACGTTAGGTTACTTGCCCCCCTCACATTTTTGGGCTACTGCCCATAGGACCGCAGCGATAAAACAAAGACATATTTTTCGGTCACTTTGGACGACAATAAAAACTATCTTAAATATGCCGAGGAATTTTATTCCACCGATTTTTATTTCCAAACCTTTTCTTGAAGGCTGTTTTGAAATTCTTTTGCCGCAGTTTCCACTTGATCCTCATACATTTCAACATGTTTTTTCTGTAAAATTTTTAATTTAATCAAGTATGCTTAAAATCTAAAAAAAACTTACAATTGTTTTTTCATTTTCCTGTTTAAACCCCAACATGTGCTGATGGATTCTGATTTTTAATTTTTCCTGAAGGCTGTTTTTAAACGCTTGGTCGCCAAGTAACACATGACTGTGGAATTTCTCCAAAACTTCCTTTTCTATTTCATTTCCCTTTGAATCAATTTCCGTGTCCTCCAAGTAAGTGTCAGAAAGCTACAATAAGAAATGTCAAAATTATGTCTGCAGTTGCATATTTCTGCACAACATCGATGCAGTGGAGATTTTTACTCACTTTAACTTTTAGTTCTTCCCACTTTATTCTGCAATGTTCATTACATTCCTCCAAGGTTTTTGTGGCCGTCCTCACCGCTGCATTCTGCAGACATAGCGCGTTTAAAGTTACAGAATATTTTCCCTCAACCAAATTATTAGATGAACACCACAACAACTGCTATGTATGATTTACCTGAAAAAGTGTACCAATGTGAAGGGCACTTTTTGGGTTGAAATTGTGCAACATGCCAGAGATTAAGTCAATCATATTTTGGCCATTAGCATTTTTTCCACCAATTTGTTTCAAAGTCAACTTTTGCGGGGAAAACAAATCCCTGGCAAATTCGTCCAAACAGACCTTGAACGTTCCGTCCATTTCTAAAAACGTAAAATTTTATTTTACAGAGGAGTTCCTACTTTTTTTACACCGACTAACTTTTGGATTCAAACTTTTGGTCGTCATCTTCCCGTTGAGCAATTTCCATTCCAGGATGCGGCATCAAAAAGCATGACACATTTTCAAATGAATCCTCCATATGTTGTCGGACGCTTTTCAAGTCCCCATTTGCATGTTCGTTTACAGCCAAGACTCTTTCCATCACTTTCTTCCCTCCCTTCCATCCATAGCCCGTGGTTTGATGAGCCCAGTCTCGGATCAAAAACAACAATTGCTGAAAGCAAAAAATGTTAGCCAAGCAAAATATTCAAATTGTTTAAAATTGAATGCTGTTGTTTGATACCTGAAAAGGTTTTAGTCCTTTTTCTGTTTTCGCGGTTTCTTGTAGCGCTCGTCCATAGTCTGTAAACAACTAAAAAAAGGTTTTCTATCACATAAAAAATTTTGTATTAGTCCCATATTGCACGGCAGTATGCTCGTATAGTGCTGGATACATCAGCTGTAACAATAATACGAATAATATCTGATAATATTTGTCAGCTAAACTGACTCACCTGGAGATATTGTAAGTTGTCCTCCTGTATTTGTTTAGATAGATTGTAGATTTGCACAGAACTTATCAATGTGCTGAGAGCAAATATGAAACTGCATTCAGTCACTGAAGTTTCGGAGTCAAACAGTCCTTGCGTGTCCATGAGGAAAACTGCAACCTGCAATGCAATTGTGCCAATGCAAAATGTAAAATTCTAACACAGTCTTTCTGAGCACAAAACACAAATAGCTTGTTGGCGTTGATATATACTGTTGAGGCCGATTCACACCAACAGTTTGCGCTACAGTTTTTTGATCTCGCGGCAAGCAGCGGGGCACTTACACCAGCCGGGACCAAAGTCTATCTATCAAACATAAAACACTTTGGCCGTGTCTCATAGATAAACTTTGGTCCCTGGTGGTGTAAGTGTTCCGCTGCTTGCAGCGAGATCAAAAAACCGTAGCGCAAACTGTAGACGCATCTGGTGTGAATCGGTCTTTACAGACAAATTCACAATATTTAAATATGATTTCTATGTTTCCTTTTCCAAGTACAATCATGAGTTAAGTTAATTCCCATGTGCATTGGTCTTTGTTAGTTTTGGGCTAATTCTTTCCACTATATATGTCATGTGACCAAAACGAGCCAAATCTTAATCTAAAAGTGCAGTTTTTATGTTTAGTTGCAGTAATCTGTTAGAATCGACTAAGTCCAATTGTTTGCATGTTAGCAAGCTGTAACTATGTTAATGTTTTGCCGCGTGGAGCGTTTCAAGTAACCTTTCATTTGTTATTGTTGTTTAAATGCTTAGACGATAAAACCAACACCATAGTGCCAAACACCTAGGTACTGTGAACTTCAGAAATCTCAACCTGCTCTCAAATTGTTCTCTTTCTGTATAATCTCGCACTGCTGTGACTACAATTGAACCTTCGATACGAACTGTATTTGTTTGTCAGTCGCTGAATTCGAGCACTGTTCTTGCACCTTCATCGCCATAATATAACACTGAAAACCACAGCTTGTGCAGTCTTGAGGGCAGTTTTGAATTTCTGACTCATTGTACCCGATGATGGTACCAACGAAGGCATTAGCCTAGGTTTGCTTAGTGTAAGCCTATGACGTGACTAGTCCTAAAATTTTGGACGTCACAT
>QXVZ01004525.1:239026-300481 GCA_008931825.1 Phallusia fumigata
TTGTTCTCTTTCTGTATAATCTCGCACTGCTGTGACTACAATTGAACCTTCGATACGAACTGTATTTGTTTGTCAGTCGCTGAATTCGAGCACTGTTCTTGCACCTTCATCGCCATAATATAACACTGAAAACCACAGCTTGTGCAGTCTTGAGGGCAGTTGTGAATTTCTGACTCATTGTACCCGATGATGGTACCAACGAAGGCATTAGCCTAGGTTTGCTTAGTGTAAGCCTATGACGTGACTAGTCCTAAAATTTTGGACGTCACATATACAAAACCACGTAATTAAACGATCCAAGTCGTTGCCACACATGTCGATAGAATGTAGTGAACGAAAATGTTTTTACCTTTTGTCCTTGTGCACCTCTGATGAAAAAAGGTTTACTATAGATTAGAATTCCCTGTGTATTTGGGTTCATCCCTCCTTTCCATGAAAATCCTTCCAAAGCACTGTTCTTAGCATCCATCCAACCGTAGTCAGGCTGTTAAATTCAAATGCAAATTTATGTTGTTAGTCTGTCAATAACAAGGATCAGTGGAACAAGCAACAAAAGTATTTTGCTTTCTTTGTCATGCGATTTTTGCAACAGAGAATATTTGCATTCAAGTAATCAATTTTAACTCTGGTAAAACACGTATTTTACGTTGATCTATCACGTACTATCCCTTCCATTCTCTACCTTGTAATGTCTGTGGTTTAATTGTAATACACATGGATCCAAATACTACATGCTCAATTAAATTTTTAACCAGACACTGAAAAGTCTCAAACGCGAAAACAAGAGACAAAAATCACACAAAAAGAGTGCAGGAGATGATAAATGGAAGGAAACATGCTAATTTATGGCCAAATTCCACGTTAAAAACCATTTGAACATGACACGACTTGTTAAGAGCGACTAATTATGCATTAACCAACTTTGTGCAGAAAATTTCTGCTGACTCGGCAAAATAAACGAGGGTCTGAAGCGGCAAAGATTATACACAGCTACAGGTGAATACCAAAATATTACCTTCCCTTTTTCCTTTTCTTTTTCCTTTCCTTTTTCCTTTCCTTTTTCCTTTTCTTTTTCCATTTCTTCCAAATACTTGATGAGCAAGTTAAGCAGAACTGATTTTCCCGTCCGGAAAGCACCGGAGATGGAATAAATTGCGACCGGCTTATCTTTTACATCCCCGAAGATATATTGCAGATTTTCACTGGTGGCATCTTCTCCATCGTCCGGGGAAATCAGAACCGGCTTCGGATTTTTGCCAACGAAAAATTCCTAAACCAATAAACGATAAAGGTTTTCGCTTTTCGAAAAGTTTTGTTAGCCCAAACCTTACCACGGCCCCGGAAACAGCCTTTATTCCACCCTGGTAGAGCTGTTTTCCAATATTCCGAACCCCCTGCAGGTAAAGTACGGCATTGGTAAGGATGAAACTTATTCAATTGAAGCTGAAGAGCCATTTCACAAGTTTTTCAATCACTACAACAAAGCAAAGTTTCTGGAAAAATAACCAGAAAAAGAAAACAATATTTGTTCTAATTTACCTTAAACCTGCCCTTTCCCTCGCCATTGTTCCCGACTTGTTGGTTTGCTACATAAAACAAACATTGTTTAACAGCGCACAAACAAACAAAACAGTGAATCGAAAAATGAAGGTCAAAACGTTTTACCAATCCTACCTTTACCATCGTAAGCTTCCGAGCTTCCACTGTCGATATCTGTGTGATCCTACACAGCAGTGTGATAAATAGTTTGTGAATTGTTAAGATTCCACGCCAAACTTACCGAACTTCCATGGCCGTGAAACTGGGCATCACCTCGTTGTCCTGACATTTATTCACTTTGGTTGTAGAAGAACTGTGCTTTGATCTTAAAACAATGAGGGCAACATGTAAAGTAAGAATTGTCTACGAATATTGAATTTTAACATGGCTTTAGAAACACAATAGGTCAGGCATGCAGAGGCGTTTTGTAGCGAATCATTATTGGCCTTTCAAACATTTCCATTCAGCTATAGGCGAAAATCGAGCGTGCGGTTGGATTGTAAACAACGACAAGAGTCTATCTGGGGCTGGAGTTCTACCACCCGAGCTACACAGGATCGGCGGTAAGCCTGAATCCCACAGACACCGCTACCTGCTGCATGATATGATATACATGTCAGCTTTTGGCCGCAACAAAGTTTCCCAACTTAAGTGCAAATTGTAAGGAAATGATTATCTTATTTAAAACAGGTAGTGTTTTTGTTTTACACTTTTTATTATTTCTGTTGTCTCCCACTTTTCTTTTAACACAAAAAATATGTTAAAACAAAAAATTATGAACAACCTTCACAAAACCTTTGGTTTCTTTGAAACGTGATTGGGAACGAAGCTTGCATGATTTTTACCAAAAGACAAAGGTATAACTTTAAATAATTTTACTGCACACCCTAAAGCAAAGCGATCCGAAAACCAACCTGTTAACTTGTGTTAGGCGAAATACCAAGTCGGGTTTCCCGATTCGTTTGACCTCCGCCGAAATGTCAATCGCGTCGCTACTTTTACCTTGTATTGCTGGTAATTTGAATGGAGCAGATCCGAGGGTGGGGCCTTTTGTTTTGGTTCCTCTTGCCTTTGTTGTTTACCAGTGTTGGCCACACAACGCTAAGCTTATCCTGCAGAGGCAACAGGAAATAATTGCAAACGACCCAATAACGTTACAAATTTGCGACAAAGGCCTGCTTTATTTTTTGCAATCCGGCGGCAGCAAACGATTTCTATGCTGTGATGTGTTATTACATGCATCCAATCTCTCTACAAACTCAAGAGCTTAACATTCAACTGTATTGAACACCGTTTCTGTTCTCGCATTTCGCGTATCTACCAGCACGTCATGCCGGAAGGCGTGGGGCGTGGAAAAACAAGGAAAAGGCGCTTATCGTTTTCAACTCAAGGATCAAAATGTGCCAGTACATTTGATGGAAAATGTGCAAGTGCTGAATTGTGCGCGCACATTTTTGCAAAAATGTACAAGCACATTTTGTGCACATTACGTTGGAAATGAGCAAGGACTGAAATGTGCGCGCACTATTGATGGAAAGTGTGCAAGTGCTGAATTGTGCGCGCACATTTTGTGCACATTTTTTCGAAAATGTACAAGCACATTTTGTGCACATTACATTGGAAATGTGCAAGGACCGAAATGTGCGCGCACATTTCATCGAAAATGTGCAAGTGCTGAATCGCCACTTTTACGTAAAAATAACATTTAGGTGAACGTATAAATGACGTCATTGCACAACGTAAATTCAAACGTGGCATCTACGTCGTCTGGAGTAGACACTTTTACGTAAAAATAACGTTTAGATGTACGTATAAATAACGTCATTGTAGAAGGTAAAATAACGTCATCATTTACGTTTTAAAAACGTAATTTCAAACGTTCGTAGTTACGTTTTGTAAACGTGTAAATAACGTAGTTGTACAACGTAGAATCGAACGTCGCATCTTTGTCGTCTGGAGTCGACACATTTACGTAAAAAAAACGTTCGGTTCCAACGTCTTATCGACCAAACATAACCAAAAATCTACGTCGAATCGACGTCAAATTGTTAGCTGGGTTAACACTGAGCGACATAACGACGTAACAGGACTGGTCTTACTCTTTGCAATTCGGCGGATACAAACAATTCCACACAGTGTGTGGTCCTGGGTATAAGTCTTAATGAAGTACGGGAATCTTGCAACTAAACAATCACTTTATTTAATGTATCGGGCTCAGAAGCATTTTTTTATAGAATACAAAAAATGTAAATAGTTCAAACCATTCAATGGAAATAAAGACACCCAACATTACTTTTAGGTTTCACTCAGCGCATCCATGAAACAATTGTGAACATAAACGAAAGGTGACAAAGTTTATCAAGTTTATAGCCCTTCACATTCTGGCTTAGCATTTATAATAAGCTAGTTTGTCCTCGTCACACGCTACCTACGCCTGTTAAACCGTGGTGCGTGAAAAGCGATGGAATGGCGCTTTCACACCCGCACTGCGTCGTCACAAAACCTTTGGTTTCTTTGAAACGTGATTGGGAATGAAGCTTGCATGATTTGTACCAAAAGACAAAGGTATGACTTTAAATAGTTTTGTCTTATCTTTCCTTTAGTCTCCCTCATCTCTTAATTGCACATCCTAAAGCAAAGCGATCCGAAAACCAACCTGTCAACTTGTAGCGAAATACCACGTCGGGTTTCCCGATTCGTTTGACCTCCGCCGAAATGTCAATCGCGTCGCTACTTCTGCCTTGTATTGCTGGTAATTTGAGTGGAGCAGATCCGAGGGTGAGGCCTTTTGTTTTGGTTCACCTTGCGTTTGTTGTTTACCAGTGTTGGCCACACAACGCTAAGCTTATCCTGCAGAGGCAACAGGAAATAATTGCAAACGACCCAACAACGTTACAAATTTGCGACAAAGGCCTGCTTTATTTTTTGCAATCCGGCGGCAGCAAACGATTTCTATGCTGTGATGAGTTATTACATGCATCCAATCTCTCTACAAACTCCAGAGCTGAATATCCAACTGTATTAAACACCGTTTCGTTTCGGTTCTCGCATTTCGCGTATCTACCAGCACGACATGCCGGAAGGCGCGGGGCGTGGAAAAACAAGGAAGAGGCGCTTATCGTTTTCAAGTCAAGGACCAAAATGTGCAAGTACATTTGATGGAAAATGTGCAAGTGCTGAATTGTGCGCGCACATTTTGTGCACATTTTTGCGAATATGTGCAAACACATTTGATGAAAAGTGTATAAGTGCTGAAATGTGCGCCCACATTTTGTGCAAATTTTTGCGAAAATGTACAAGCACATTTTATGCACATTACATTGGAAATGTGCAAGGACCGAAATGTGCGCGCACATGTGATCGAAAATGTGCTATGCTGAATCGCCACTTTTACGTAAAAATAACATTTAGGTGAACGTATAAATGACGTCATTGCACAACGTAAATTCAAACGTGGCATCTACGTCGTCTGGAGTAGACACTTTTACGTAAAAATAACGTTTAGATGTACGTATAAATAACGTCATTGTAGAAGGTAAAATAACGTCATCATTTACGTTTTAAAAACGTAATTTCAAACGTTCGTAGTTACGTTTTGTAAACGTGTAAATAACGTAGTTGTACAACGTAGAATCGAACGTCGCATCTTTGTCGTCTGGAGTCGACACATTTACGTAAAAAAAACGTTCGGTTCCAACGTCTTATCGACCAAACATAACCAAAAATCTACGTCGAATCGACGTCAAATTGTTAGCTGGGTTAACACTGAGCGACATAACGACGTAACAGGACTGGTCTTACTCTTTGCAATTCGGCGGATACAAACAATTCCACACAGTGTGTGGTCCTGGGTATAAGTCTTAATGAAGTACGGGAATCTTGCAACTAAACAATCACTTTATTTAATGTATCGGGCTCAGAAGCATTTTTTTATAGAATACAAAAAATGTAAATAGTTCAAACCATTCAATGGAAATAAAGACACCCAACATTACTTTTAGGTTTCACTCAGCGCATCCATGAAACAATTGTGAACATAAACGAAAGGTGACAAAGTTTATCAAGTTTATAGCCCTTCACATTCTGGCTTAGCATTTATAATAAGCTAGTTTGTCCTCGTCACACGCTACCTACGCCTGTTAAACCGTGGTGCGTGAAAAGCGATGGAATGGCGCTTTCACACCCGCACTGCGTCGTCACAAAACCTTTGGTTTCTTTGAAACGTGATTGGGAATGAAGCTTGCATGATTTGTACCAAAAGACAAAGGTATGACTTTAAATAGTTTTGTCTTATCTTTCCTTTAGTCTCCCTCATCTCTTAATTGCACATCCTAAAGCAAAGCGATCCGAAAACCAACCTGTCAACTTGTAGCGAAATACCACGTCGGGTTTCCCGATTCGTTTGACCTCCGCCGAAATGTCAATCGCGTCGCTACTTCTGCCTTGTATTGCTGGTAATTTGAGTGGAGCAGATCCGAGGGTGAGGCCTTTTGTTTTGGTTCACCTTGCGTTTGTTGTTTACCAGTGTTGGCCACACAACGCTAAGCTTATCCTGCAGAGGCAACAGGAAATAATTGCAAACGACCCAACAACGTTACAAATTTGCGACAAAGGCCTGCTTTATTTTTTGCAATCCGGCGGCAGCAAACGATTTCTATGCTGTGATGAGTTATTACATGCATCCAATCTCTCTACAAACTCCAGAGCTGAATATCCAACTGTATTAAACACCGTTTCGTTTCGGTTCTCGCATTTCGCGTATCTACCAGCACGACATGCCGGAAGGCGCGGGGCGTGGAAAAACAAGGAAGAGGCGCTTATCGTTTTCAAGTCAAGGACCAAAATGTGCAAGTACATTTGATGGAAAATGTGCAAGTGCTGAATTGTGCGCGCACATTTTGTGCACATTTTTGCGAATATGTGCAAACACATTTGATGAAAAGTGTATAAGTGCTGAAATGTGCGCCCACATTTTGTGCAAATTTTTGCGAAAATGTACAAGCACATTTTATGCACATTACATTGGAAATGTGCAAGGACCGAAATGTGCGCGCACATGTGATCGAAAATGTGCTATGCTGAATCGCCACTTTTACGTAAAAATAACATTTAGGTGAACGTATAAATGACGTCATTGCACAACGTAAATTCAAACGTGGCATCTACGTCGTCTGGAGTCGACACTTTTACGTAAAAATATTGTTTAGATGCACGTATAAATAACGTCATTGTAGAAGGTAAAATAACGTCATCATTTACGTTTCAAAAACGTAATTTCAAACGTTCGTAGTTACGTTTTGTAAACGTGTAAATAACGTAGTTGACAACGTAGAATCGAACGTCGCATATTTGTCGTCTGGAGTCGACACATTTACGTAAAAAAAAACGTTCGGTTCCAACGTCTTATCGACCAAACATAACCAAAAATCGACGTCGAATCGACGTCAAATTGATAGCTGGGTTAACACTGAGCGACATAACGACGTAACAGGACTGGTATTACTCTTTGCAATTCGGCTGATACAAACAATTCCACACAGTGTATGGTCCTGGGTATAAGTCTTAATGAAGTACGGGAATCTTGCAACTAAACAATCACTTTATTTAATGTATCGGGCTCAGAATCATTTTTTTATAGAATACAAAAAATGTAAATAGTTCAAACCATTCAATGGAAATAAAGACACCCAACATTACTTTTAGGTTTCACTCAGCGCATCAATGAAACAATTGTGAACATAAACGTAAGGTGACAAAGTTTATCAAGTTTGTAGCCCTTCACATTCTGGCTTAGCATTTATAATAAGCTAGTTTGTCCTCGTCACACGCTACCTACGCCTGTTAAACCGTGGTGCGTGAAAAGCGATGGAATGGCGCTTTCACTCCCGCACTGCGTCGTCACAAAACCTTTGGTTTCTTTGAAACGTGATTGGGAACGAAGCTTGCATGATTTGTACCAAAAGACAAAGGTATGATTTTAAATAGTTTTGTCTTATCTTTCCTTTAGTCTCCCTCATCTCTTAACTGCACATCCCAAAGCAAAGCGATCCGAAAACCAACCTGTCAACTTGTGGCGAAATACTGCGTCGGGTTTCCCGATTCGTTTGACCTCCGCCGAAATGTCAATCGCGTCGCTACTTCTGCCTTGTATTGCTGGTAATTTGAGTGGAGCAGATCCGAGGGTGAGGCCTTTTGTTTTGGTTCCTCTTGCCTTTGTTGTTTACCAGTGTTGGCCACACAACGCTAAGCTTATCCTGCAGAGGCAACAGGAAATAATTGAAAACGACCCAACAACGTTACAAATTTGCGACAAAGGCCTGCTTTATTTTTTGCGATCCGGCGGCAGCAAACGATTTCTATGCTGTGATGTGTTAATACATGCATCCAATCTCTCTACAAACTCAAGAGCTGAACATCCAACTGTATTGAACACTGTTTCTGTTCTCGCATTTCGCGTATCTACCAGCACGTCATGCCGGAAGGCGAGGGGCGTGAAAAACAAGGAAAAGGCGCTTATCGTTTTCAACTCAAGTCAAGTCAAATTTTATTTGCATTGTCACTTCATCAAATGTGTCATTGTCTAAAGGTTTCGTATGAGAGCTATGACACCGAAAAAAACAAGGGTTATCGAGTCAAGTGTCCTGTTATCAAGGTGTTGCTTGAATTTACTGGGTATGTTCTGCCGTAGGATCACAACCGACCGCACAAACTGACGGGGTACAGCCGGTTGCATAGAACGGTGGTCGGACCCACAGATTATGCTGGCCCAAACGGAAACACTTAACAAAAAACAAAGTGTATTTTTTTCATTTCATTTTGATCTCGTATCTGCTTACTGTCTTGACGTTTCATACCTGACACGAATGCCACAAAAAACATAAGCTATGATCTAATTTAACTTTATTGGAATTTTTCGCTTCACAACGCTTGACACACTCACGTCAAGCTTTTATATGTGCCGGTATGGCTTCGCGTGAGTAATAACAAAACCTAGGAAGCGCAGGCGTGGGTTGCAATCGCCTTATAGCGGAACAACAGCAACAATCATACTGCTTTATTTATACATGGGTGTTAAGAAAGTGTTTTGGAAGGAAGTGTGCGTCCTGTACGAAAAACCCAAACGGGCTCCAATGTAACAAAACGAAAATAGTACATTCAAATCAGCAGTCACATTAATCGTCACCAAATCGGAAGTAAAGTACGTGATCCAACAAGTGGGTTCACTCGTTGGCGGAACCATTTTACCCATTCTTTCTTACTTGGATAAATAGTTCACCCCATTTATGAAATGTTTGCAAGGGTGAACCAACAGAGAGAAGTGGATATATTTTTTGTTTGTATACATTTTAGCTTAACATTCCATGACTCTAGATATGGTTCTGTTATTTGTAATACTTGGTTTGAATAAAAAACGTACAATAATCAATGTAACGTTGTGTATGCATGGTTGGGATATAGTAATACTAAGTTGCGGGCAAATAAAATGCTGACTCGATGGAAGAGGTAAACAAAACCAAAGCATACAATCACCAACAAGACAGGAATTCAAGAAATTAACTAGCTGTAAAACTTTGGTCTGGTAAATACAATTACTTCAGGTGTAGAAAGCAAAATGATAAGGTAAATGGATGTAAGATAACAAAAATTTGGCTTGTTGTTTATTAAATTTGTGCGAAAAAATAAACGCAGACAGTTGAACATGGCTAGGAAGAAAAAAAACAAGTATAAGCACAGATTTGTTAGTAAATATCCTATCCCGAAAATACAGCTCAATTATCTTAAATTAATTTACTGCCTTCTTTTTTAGCACATTTCTATGTTCCCTTAGCAACAGGGTGGCCAACTCCATTTGCGACCCGATGGTTTCCGCCCAAGCACCAAGACACATTTGGAATTGGTCGCTTGGCAACCCCGCGTTGCAGTCTCGGGAATGAAAGAGGTGAATTAGATCCGGGTCCACAGCGCTCATCACCGTCAAATCCGGATCGGCCAGAACTTTTTCGAAAAAATCAACGTCTTCTCCTCCCCAGCCTGTTCGGTTGGATCTGAGTTTGAAATGCATTGATAAGAATCAGGCCTATAAGATCGTTGACTGGTTTTGAGGTTGAAACCAGCAAAATAAAAAAACTAGAGACCCCTGTGGGTCACAGTGTCGCTCATTTGGGCGAAGAGCCTTACAGTAAAATCATTTTGAACAACAGATTTGTGGTAAGAACTGCAACTGATTAAGAGGCAGCCTCTATAGATCGGTTGTGGCATGTGGTGGGATCGACTTTAGGTAGTTTTACGTGCTGTTTGGAAATAACTCTGATAAAAAAATAGTTCTTAACAGCGTAATGCTTTATTCATCAAATTGTTTCGGCAATAACTCACGCCATCATCAGTAACACAATAAGATTTACACCAGACACGCATCTATTTATGCACGTAGGTGTGAAAACTGGAAATGACAAGGTGCGAAACATAAATTCGAAGATAGCATCATTTTTTACCATGATACGTGTTTAACTGCTTATGCACATATACCAAAGTATACCAAAGTGCATATAAGCACGTATATTACAAATAACGAGTAAATCGTAATTTTGGCTTGATTAGAAGATAGTTAAACAAGATCTATTCTTACATGAAACCGCCAATTTTAACGTAGTCCGATTTGTACATCGCCGATATTCCGAAAGCGTAGTCCAACCAAAATCCTGACTGCTTGGTTATTGCTCGTTGGTCACGTGACCAAAGATGGGGAAGCACCTCTGACGCGTAATTTTTGACGTCGGGATCAAACTGCACACGAAATATTTGAGTTTGCACTTTGTCAGTCATTCGAAAACATTTGAAATCACCTGAGAGAATGCAACTGGAAAAACAACCGTTTCATTTTTCACAACGTTTCGTTTAATTCTGTTGAGGAAGTCAATCGTTATCAACATATCGATGTCCATGTAGACGACGATTTCATCATCATGACACTAAAAAATAAAAATCATACTTTAAAGTTGGCTAAATATCGATATGTTTTCAATCCCGTTTTGGTCTTTGTGCTTTCCTGAGCAAATAAATCGCCATTGCTTCCAACAGATTGAACCCGATGTGTTTAAACAAAAGTCCGTGGCTGTAACATTATAGGACAGACAGCTTAATGGCTGACTGACTGTGAAGATTACGCGATTGTTCCGCCCACTAAACAGCTTTTAACATCAGTTATAAATATTCACAAACAATTGTGATATTACACAAAAACACTGGTGGAAAGTATAAATATTTCCAAGTTCCAAACGGAAGCCATATTCTTTAATAGTCCCACTGTTTAACAATGCCCAGGCAGCTGGGTTCGAAATGCCGAAAGGGAAACCTTCAAATAACCCTAAGTGTGACTTGCTTTTGTGAAAACAAGACCGATATAAAATTAACTGTACCTGAAGAGTACCGTGATGCAGACCACCGTTTCTGCTAAATCCGCCTTTTATTACATAGAAATCGATCAGCTTATTTCCATTTTCCTCTCGAAAGCGGGAAATGACCCTTTTAGTGTCGTTGATCTGTCGGTCGGTGTCGAAAAGCACAAAGACCATACGAAGGGAGACGGAGGCTGATCGGTCGCGGTTGAGCACATTCAGTTTGAAACGTTCAAGAAATGATTCAAGTCGTGTTTTTGCCTGCAAATACAATTTTGGGTTCGTAATTTGGTTTTACCCATGAAGACGCTGAACCTTTGAATCGTGTTTCCAACTTATTCAACAATTTAAGTCATAGTGGTAAACGACCACGGCTTGTGGCAAACAGTTACAATGTTTTAACAGTCACCTCAAACAGATAACTTGAAGACTAATTTGACACCACATCACGAGAAACGTAGAAATGGCGTTTGCAGCACGTAGAAAAAATTCTACACAGAATTGGGCTACTGCCTTGATCTTTTTATTGAGACTCTTTAAAAGCGTGAATTATGCATATCATATCAATATCATAGTGCTGAATAGTATTAGAATAGAATTAGCAAATTATGTTACCAATGAATAGATGCTTTTCGTTTACATGGGTTTATAACTTAATGTAAGCTACAATTTCTATCAACAAACGGTATAGCTACCTGAAAAACAGTAGAAACGATTGCGATTTGTGTTTCCCTAGTTTCAAGCCTAATATCAACGAGTTTAGGAGGTCCAGCAACGAAAGGTCTATTCAAAATAACAATTTCTTGCTTTGTGTCATTTGCATCTGATACCTGTAAAACCAATGGAAAACGACTTAATATAAATGATAAACACACAACCTTTCGGTTATAATTTGGTATTTGGGCAAAAAACAAGTAGCAAATCTAGATGATAAGTAAAATTAAACAAACTTGCCTCTACAAAATTTGCTACATAGAATTTTCCGGCAAAAGGATCGTACTTCTCATATAAATCCACGTGCTTTAGTTCGGCATCCGAGATCCCTAAGCAGAATTTTTTTAGGTGATTGTGTTTGCTTTTTGGTGAATTATTTGATTTTGGGGGCTTAGTTGTAAAGCCTACCAGAGATTTTCAAAATTTCCTTAGCATGGGATTTCGCTTTTTGTATCTCAGCCCATCTTACTCCATTCAGTCCGATTCTCGGTTCGTAATTAATCAGATCGTACACAAAATCATCGCGATAATAAGACCATCGAAATAAAGTAACGTCTTTGACAGAACTCGGCTTGTATAAATATGATCTTTAAAGCAAAAACACGTAGTCAAATCACAACATTGATCGGTTTCCTCATTTGGTCATCCTGTTAATTCAGCTTACTAACAAAGTGAAACACATGGGTACGTTTCTTTCAAAGTTTGTTGTTTTTGAATATGCAAAACATAGATTCGCATCGACCTTTAAATTTGGAACCAAAGTGTGTCCCATATTAGAGCTTTAATTTGAGTCACTAAATTTTGTTTTGTGGGCATTGACAAAGCATTTTTTCTTGTTTCCTCAGGTTTACAAATTGTCCACAATAAAAAATGATTAGCAAATTTTTCGACATGCTTTTAAAAACGCAAATCGACAAAAAACGACGATTTTGAAATTTTGAACTAATTTTCATGAAACATTTTGCCCTGACTGAAAACCTATTGCTCGCAAAACGACTGCCTTAAATGTCCTAAACCAAGCTTTTTTCAGTTGAATTACATTGAAGTTAATGTTTTGTCTATATCTGTAACAGATATGAATGCTGTACCATCAGTGATACAGTCCGGGATAACATCCCAGCAACAGTTATGGGAAACTTGGTTCATTTGAAACAACAATACTATAATGTTAAAGGTAGGCCTACCGGTAATAACTATTGGACACTTTCTCCTGGGTGGCAACGACGTTCGTGTCAATACATGGGAGACAGGCATGTAGATTCTGGCTAAAAACAAAACACTTAATTTTATCTGGGAAGCGTTTGCAAGCGGATGTAAATTCTATGAAATAAAAGGCACTTTGCTTTGTGTATGTAAGCTGTATGCTACCGGGTATATTTCATCTTTTAGCCAAACTTTTTTACCTTCTGCATAAACACATCGAAGATTGTCTCACATAGGTGCCTGAAATTTGTTGAAGGTTAACAAAAATGTATAACGCAGAGTAGCATGTTGTATCAATATAAATCATGTAGAATACAAAACAAACTGGACACACGGAGCTAATATTTATATGTAGAGAAGGAGATACTGTTCATACTTCTCTGATGTTTAAACGATAGAAAACGTAAACGTCGGTGTTTGACGAGAGGTATTTATTCAATTCCAGGTTAGATATAATTGTTTCATTGAATCACAAGAAGATTGCAAAGAATATTCACTTTAATAATCACAGTTTTACGCCAATGCAGAAAATTACATTGTGCTGAGTGATTCTCTCACCCGCTTTGTTCGGCCAAAAAGTCCTTTCTGCACCAAAACTTGCTTCCAGGTACCAAAAGTTGTGTGCCATTATCCAGCCGACAACAAACGCTATCAAAAACTGCATCACTTTCACCTTCATTGCTGGCGAAGTTAAACGGCTTGGCAGAGTGATTGAAGACAATTTTGGTTTACTCTACCCCTTTAATTACCGCACTTGGTCATCTTTATAGTGCTGATAGCTTTCTTTTACCTAACATAGTTGTCAACAAATACAACCCCCTCATATACTCATGTACAAATTTATTTGTACTTAATGAAGGCTATACTTCCGACGTATGTGTATCAATGCAGCGAATATTTTTTTGAGCACAGTAATGAAAATATGTTCATTAGCCAGCACTGCACTTTCAACGCCGCTAGTACTTGGTTTATAGCTCTTTTGAATCGAGTGACACAAAACATTCGCAACAATAGCCACCTCGTGCTTCATATTTAGGTGTAGCCAATGCTGTTGATATCACTCACTGTGGCGGCTTTGCCTCGTGTATATACCACCAATAAAGATTTTGTATCAAACTATAGCTTGTTTAAACTATGTGCGTTTAAACTGAAAATAAGCTGCTCTTTGGTTGATTTGTTGGTCTTCTTGCCGAAACATTTTTGTCTCCATTGTGTTTGTGACGTCACATATTACATGGGAAAAACTGCTTTTCGTTACATAAAATGAAGTAAAATCCTATTAATCTGTGTTCGTATAGTTTGTGACAACACGCAAAACGAGTTGTAATGAAGTATGCAAACAAAAACAAAAGGGAGGTCCCGCCGAGATTTGAACTCGGATCGCTGGATTCAAAGTCCAGAGTGCTAACCGTTACACCACGGGACCGTCGAAGATTTCGCGGCGTTTAATAGTTTATAACTTACAGGCATTGGGCTTTAGCGCAGTTGCCAGCAATCTCATTGGTGCCTATTCTGGTGTGTCTTTTTAGTTGGGTGGCGCGCACACAGCCTTGCTTTAGTGGTTCCCAACTTTTTTCATGCACTCCCCTTAGCTCTTTTGGAAACTTTTCATTCCCCCTGCTACTCAACAAGTGATATAAAGTAAGATTAAAAGGTTTGAAACCACTGGTTTACCTAAAAAGAAATAGTATTCTTATCATGAATAACTTAAATATAAAGTGGAAATTCCTCCCTTTAACTCATAAAATTTCTCCCTGGGGAGGAATTCCTCATCGGCTGGGAATCACTGGCCTTGTTCAAGCTAAAAAGTTCGCAGCCTTGTAGCAAACAAAGCGCTGGCGCATAGTGCGTTTTGAATAGTATGTGAGAGTTTGTTTGCATAAAAATTTTGCGTGTTTGGTTGAAGAATGACGAAATCGCAATTTAAAGTGTTGAAGAAACCGACGAAGCCACAGAGGTTGTTTTGAAACAATACTAACGGCAATGATTTTGTGTTTGGCCAAACCTACATTGCATGTTGGCAGTCACATTATAGACTCGTAGAGGAAATATATGTAGTGTAAGAATTTTAAGAAGCACTCGTTGTTGGGTGGCGGTTGGCCAAAGTACGTATTGCATGTTGTGGCGAACTCAAAATGCAGCTATTGGCTAGTAGCAGCTCAACCAGTAGTTTCTACCTTCGGCACGTTGCAGTGGGTTGGAGTCGGCAATTGTCAGACAGAGTAGAGGCATGTGCAGTGCAGCAGAAATTCAAGCTGTCTTTGAAAACGTTTAGTCGTATTTTAAAAATGTACAGATAGGTCATTGTTGTAAGAAAACTATCGAATGGAAATGGTTTGTAACAGACACAAAGTTTATCGCTTGCTTTCAAGTCTTTTTTGCACTTGTAATTGTTTTCTCCGAACAACAGTTAATAATATAAACAGTGATATGAATTCCTTGGTTAGTGTGTGCATAAACATGTGGGTACTGCTGTCTTTGGGCGTTGATGAAACACCTTGGAATATAATTGTTTTCGAACGGATTAGAATGTTGTTGTTGTCCTTCGCTGGCGGCAACCAGCTCTCGCATGTAAGTTTGATTTATTTGTTTTACGACAGCGCATGTAAACTATGACACAGAAGTTTCTTACGTAATACAACGTTCTCTGCCATTTCTTTAAGGTCTGTCGGCAAATACTTTTCAAGGAGGGAATTTGAAGCGAAAGTAACAGCGTGTAATTTTTTCCGGGGTGACAACAACATTCAAGATATAACTACCTAAAGCTGTAAGAAAAAAGGTCTTTTGGTGCGGGCAAATCGGGCGTTACAAAATTAGTAAATTATGGGAGATTTATTAAGAAATCTCCGTAAGACAAGACTACACCACGTTATGTAGCCTACATCAATTACAACTTAGCTACACTGCTGCGCTATTACGGGCGTCAACGTCTTCAGTACGTTTTATAAACTTATTAAATAAGCAGCCAATCACAACATAGCGTGTACAGAACAAAAGCAGCACGAAAACATGTCAATCAGAATGACGCTACATTCTCAATCAAGCTATAAGTGTAAGCGTTGCAAAGTTCTCACAGCGGTTTTAACCATGGGAGTAAACAATTTTATCAGCTCCATGTAACTTCGAGTTGTATGACGAAATGAGTTGTTTTGCAAGCGCTTATCGCTAAACTTAAACATTTCTTGCTAATGATCGCCACAGGTTTTACAAAGTTGGGCTGGTAATATCTGTCTGCAACCGCTACAAGCGCTGTAGGACGTAGGAGTGAATCCTGTTCTGTTATAACAGTTTGCACTTTGAGTAGGAAATCTCGTAGGCTAGTGACAATTTCTCGGGTCGTTTTTTCATTGTGCGAGATTATCTTGAATGTACCGTTAATGCGAGTAAGCAATAACGATGGCCGTTTAGCCTTGGATTGAAAGTCCATGCTGTTTACTTCTGTAAGCCAGCCAAGTCCTGTTTTTGTGTCCGTTCAATCGAAGCCCAGTATTGGCGTGTTGCTCGCTTGTCAGACTGTATTTACTGTAAACCAGGCTTCATTGTAACATACTTTCCATCCATTTGTCCAAAAAGCCAAAGACATTGGTAAAAATCATGGGTATTGTTCCAAACTCCCATACGTTTAAATATAGTTTGGCGCAGAGCTTCTGATTGAAACGAGTCTCTTGTTTGTGAACGGAATATCGCTTGCTGAGAATGTGGGTGCTTGTAATAGGAAAATGTTCGGAAGTAGCGTTGGCTTAATTGTCGGCAATATTAGCTGTCGTCCAGCGGAGAGCGGAGGGCGCTTGTACTTATCTGCTAGTAACGGTGCCGTGTATGCCTCACACACCATAGCAATACATGTAAAAAATGATTTTAGGTAGATTGTAAGGGCAACTCTAAAATACGCAATCTACGCAATCCACGCAATCTACGCAATCTGTTTTAATTTGAAGCAATTTGAGTAGATTAGGCGCACAGCCTGGTTTAGTTCAACTTCATCAGGTTAGGCACTCAGTNTGGTTTAGTTCAACTTCATCAGGTTAGGCACTCAGTCTAGGAACATGATGCTCAGGTTAGGCACACTTTTTGTAAAACTAGGCTGACCAAACGCAATTCAGGCAAAAACCTGGTATAACTTAACGCAATCTGGAATGCCCAGGTGTGCATAGATTGCGTATTTTAAAGTTGTCCTGCCTAACTTGGGCATTCCAGATTGTGTTGAATTAAACCAAGATGTGTCCCTAATCCATTCAACTTGGCTGGATTGCTTTGAATTAGGCTAGATTGCGTGGATCGCGTAGATTGCGTAGATTGCGTAGATTGCGTATTTTAGAGTTGCCCGATTGTAACATGAAATGAAACAAAGTGCGAAAATTCTGGGGCATCTAGTTTGCGAAATCACGTGAAGTAAACTTTAAAATCATGCAAAAAAAAGAGGGAGGTCCCGCCGAGATTTGAACTCGGATCGCTGGATTCAAAGTCCAGAGTGCTAACCGTTACACCACGGGACCGGCGCGTCCTTCAGCGGCAAATCGCGACATATATACAACATACGTCATAATGGCATGCCCGCTGTTGCCTTTTACTGCCCTTCGTAGCTTACCTGCTTGACGTGTAATACGCTGGTTCCATAACGTAGAATTAAGGCGCAATTGCCCTATAACGGTTTACCGCGCTAACGGTTAACCCAACATAACAATGAAATTAGCGGGAAGTGTAAAAAAACTTAAAATGTCCTTTTTGACAGACGAGTGCGTTTTGTTACAAATGTTGTTTAAGTTTAGAAGACTGAGTTATTGGGTTATGGTCTATTGGCTGCCTAACGGTCGCTCTACAGTCAGTACAATTTTCTACGCCCGGCGTCTGTTTTGGTTTCTATGGTTACAAGCTAAACTCAATGAGGTCAAACAATAAACAAAACGCAAGAACTTAAGTTTCACATTTACAACCTGCGGTGAATGGACGTTCTAAGCTAATGAATGCAAAACAATTGAGCGTTCTCTCATGTACATCTTGTCGCTGTTCCAAATCAGAATGCCAAAATGATCTCTTTGTGTCTAGTTGAGGCAGAAAATTGTTATCTCAATTCTGCCTGTAAGTTTTTTGGCTTTCTTTAAATTGATGGCGAAGCATCTGAGGCTCTATACGCCCTTTAAAAGCGGGGCGCAAATAGAAATAGTCACAGCAACTTTATCCATGCGTATCTGTTTGTGTTTTGGACAAGTATAAAGCTCGAATATTCGTTTTTGGTACACAAATATTAGTGAAGTGCGTTAATTGTTAATAAAACAAGTCCAAATTTTGTCACAAATAGATAGGTGTAATCTGTTTTTACTTTTTAGCTGCATGTTTTTGACCTGTGTCTCCTGCATTAATTATGGCTAACACGTACGACATTGGTGACAAAACTGGCGAAGAACTTAGTCGGCAAATGGGTGAGATGACGTTGAGCCCTTCATGGCAAAGAGGGAATAAAAGCACTTTTGCTATCAACGGAAAAACAGTTGCTGAAATAGAACCAAATCCAACGCCCGAGCAGCCAGGTAATGGAATGATGTACTTCGATGGCAAAGCTCCAAGATACGAAGATCTGAGAAGAGCTGCAAACAAAAATTACCCAGAAAAACATCAAAAACTGGACAAAAGCCATTTAAAGGATGGTTTGAACGTGAAAAATAAATCCGATCAATTTTACTTTCTTTCCAAATTCGAGGAGGCACGAAGAGTTCCGGGAGATGCGCAGGGATATCTATCTAGGAACCAAGTAGAAGATGGAAACAAGAGGGCGATAGAGCAGGGAAGGCCACGTGACATGTTTGATCAATATACTGGACCTCCAATACAGAGACAGGAAGCATATAGAAATATTATGTAAGTCGACAGTTTTGTCAGGTTTTTATACCAAATTTTGTGAGTTGCAGCGAGTGCAAATATAAACACTCCGAAATCTAAACTCCTATATTAACTGTCAAATATTTCAGTCCCAGTCCAAATAAGGTTTCTTCAAAATGTAATAATAAGTAACAACACAATAAAATATAACATAACACTTACTTTTGACACACAATTGAATTGGGCAGCACTTCGTTGCAGTGTACAAATTTTACGTTCTTATTCTATTTAACTCATGTAAAAACTCTATAGTTATCTCTATCTCTATTTTTCTACAACTATGTCTATATTNTTTGACACACAATTGAATTGGGCAGCACTTCGTTGCAATGTACAAATTTTACGTTCTTATTCTATTTAACTCATGTAAAAACTCTATAGTTATCTCTATCTCTATTTTTCTATAACCATGTCTATATCCTTTGAATGTAAAATGCGTGCGCTTATATAGCCCTTTTTCCAATCTGGTTTAATGGACTTGATTACCACGAATGACAGCGCGGTTATAAATTAAACCCAAAGGAATGAACTAGATTAAATCGAAGACATCCCAATTGAACAAGGGCATCGTAAATCCTAAAGAGTGCATGTAATTTAGTGATGAGGTCATATGAGGGTTTTGTGCTGTGCAATAAAATCATTTCCCAAAACGTACACAAAAATCGGTGAAAAACACAACAAATAATCAAAAATCACTACAGAGTCAATACCAACTGTGATCGTTAATGTTTCTTGTGCTAAATTGCATCTGATTATTTTATTTGGATGCAAAAAGTGCTCAAAGCGGAAGCGGCGGTGGAGGCGGAAGAGGAAGTGGAAGCGGTGGCAGACATGGAGGAAGGAGCGGATGTCGAAGCGGAGGAGGAAAAGAAGGGCGTGGAAGTAGCAGCGGGCGTGGAGGCTGGAGTGGGAGTGCTGGTGGAAGAAGAGGCAAATAGATCAAAGTCTCTGCTCGGGAACACCGAACGGGTGTTTACAATCATCCGCATTATTAAAACAGTATGTGTTATAGTTAGTGATGATCTTGTAGATGTGTACTTTTACTTTGTAACCATTCGATTCTTTGACAAGTGTACTGGTACGACCCCAATAATTTACAAATACTTAAACTAATAAAGCCAATGAATACAAAATGTAGCAAATTTGCTACAAAAAACTTCCTTTGTTTTAAATGTTTTCTTTCTCATATCCAAAAAAATGTACATTATTGAAACTAATTACCCAAACGTCCTGTTTTCCAATTCGATTGAATATCTTCGTGATCCTGATATGTTTGTGAATTGAAATCGACCATTCTTAGTAGCGTAACATGATAACCTAGATTGTATTAGCCTGGTTCGACAACACAGGCAAAACACAATTTCATGAGGAATTTTGTACATTGATCAAGTGAATTGTTTCGACTTATTTTCTTAACGAGCATACTTTCATTTTTCCCAATGGCACACTAAACTTTCATTTTTCGCTATATTTTTAAACAAAATCAACAATATACTCGCCAAAAAATACAGTACCCGACCTACATTTCTGTACATATGATCGTTATAGACCTGTGGTTATCTCATCCGCCACACTGCTTCTATTAATTTCCCAAGGGCGTCGCGAAATGATTCCGTTTCTAAACTGTATTATATCAATAAATACAACTTCGATAACAAGCGTCTTTATTAAATTCTGATCGCTGGTGCATCGCACGTCCAACCAACTTTTTACAAAAGCATCGAATCAAGTTTAAGAAACACTGTGTTAGACAATTTTCCCAGGACAAATGAGTTTGTGTTATGCCAGCGCGACAGCCAACTTACCTTCGGTTTCACATGATGCAAATTTGTAACAAATATATACAATCTGTCCAGTAAATTATTCAGACGACAAAAACTGGTTGAAGCCGATAGCAGTGGTTTGAAGCACCTAATTGGGCACGAAATATTTGTCAAATCAACACCATGTTGCGCCGGTATATAGAAATCAATAGTAACACTGGTATACAAAACACAGTGAACAAAACTTTGAAATTACCCTTTAGCCGCCAGACAACCTTTTGTTTGACAAACTGTTGTACGATGTCGGCTTAGGTTGTTCCCACGCCTTTAAGTTGAAAAAGAAAGCAGACAGGCTGCGTTGTTTATTTGCGTGTGCTGCAATAAATATGGCTGTTAACAGGTACTCGACTGCTTACCTGTCTGACGAACAAATTGCAGAGCAAATGGAAAAGTTGCGTTGGGTATTGATTTGGCAAAAACAAAATAGCTTTCATGCCGGCATTTTGTTGGACGCTCCGGCTTCTCCGCCAAACTCATGGGGAGTTCCCGATGGCACAACTAACGTTTTGCTTTTTTCACGCGCAGGTAGATGAGTTAGTGTATTGTACAAAAGAATGCGAAACCGTTTGTCACAAATCTCACCAGCTAACTATTCCACTTTCTCCAGACCTGTGGTGCCTGCGCGTACCAAATACTTTGATTTGTTGTCTTGTTCCAACGTTTTTATCTGCAGTAATGTTTAGCGTATAGTATCCGATATATATGTAGGTTTACTTCTGTATCCCGGTCAGTAAATGTTATCAAAGTTTATTTTAGAAAAGAAAATACAACATGGTAATAAAGGTATTACTTTTTACTGTGCTTTTGCACTTAAGACCCGACATGAAATATAACTACAGAAACACTCAAGAAAATTTATTTAACCCACAAGTAATCAGCACAACTGTTTGCCTTAATACGACATATTGTTGATTGTATCAAAAAAGCAGAAAAGTTTGCGATGATACACTTATTAAAATAATTTGATTTTGCCGCATGTCATTTACTGGAAAGACGAAAAGCAACGTAAGAATGTTATTCCAGGCAGATTTACTACTAATTTTACAGTTTTTGTTCCCAAATAAAGCACGGAATAGTTGGTGCGGATCAAAGACCGTCATTAGGCCCGCGGGAAAAAAATGCATTTAAACAGGTGAATTTGTTTAGATAACAATAGTTGTTTATATCGCTCCAAGGTAACACACACATGGGCAGCAAATTTGCAAAAGACACATAAAATGATTAAAATGTGCTTAACATTGTTTTCACAGATGCGGGATAAGGTCAAAATAACGTCGCTTGACAGGTTTGAGGCCAAATCTTCACCGGTACAAAAGATGCACCCAGGCGGAGAGAAATGAGAAAAAATACTTTGTGACGCGTCTGATNCCGGTACAAAAGATGCACCCAGGCGGAGAGAAATGAGAAAAAATACTTTGTGACGCGTCTGATCACGTGTTTATCTGGCGTACGTTTTGTACCAAGTGCTTGACAACGGTTCGGGAATAAAATGACAAATCGTATGTAGACCTATCATGGCATCAAAGTCAACTCGTATACACATGCATCGCGGCAATAAACGCGTAAAGCTCAAAAGTGCCTGTGTTCTGGTCGTCACAGTTTCAAGATATTTATTAACGCAGTTCAGTCCCTGGTATAAAACTTCTGCGATCCCTTGACATTTTACTTTCTTTCCAAGTCAACAAGCACACGTACTATTGAAACAGTATAATCCAATGAATACAAAATGTCGCAAATTTGCTAAAAACTTCCTTTTACGTTTAATTTTTTTTCTCATATCCACAAAAATGCACATTATTGAAACTAATCATCCCAAAGTCCTTTCCGATTCGATTAAATATCTTTGTGATTGAAACCAACGTCAGCAGCCAGACTACATTTTCTTTGACAAACGGTTTAGGTTGTTCCCACGCTTTCGAAATAAGTTGAAAACGATAAAAGACGTGTGTGTTTTGTTTCAGCTGTCCTTTATTTTCAAGTTCAAAATACTGAACACTGCGAAATGTGTATTATATGTGTTATCTCATATTTAGGTGCGTTTTTATCTGGGTGTGTTAGAACAAATATGCGAACAATCTGCAGAGCAAATGGGAATGTTGACGTATCATTGGGTAAAATGAATTTCAGACCAGCGTCCTATCCGACGCTCCGAACTCTGGTTACACGCCAAACTCAGTGTGCAACACAACAAATTTATAGGTAGAATTCGTGATGACAGAACTAGTGTTTCGCCTGTTTGACACCGCCGCATGTTTCAGTGTTTGGTTACACGCTAAAAATGCCCAACAATGAACACAAGGAGAAGAGTTTCGCATTTTCGACGCGCCGTGAATTGCCATGCCGGACTATTAAACGGTGAAACAATTGAGTGTTTTCTCGTATATATATAGGTAGCTGTTTAACATCAGGATGCTAGTAAGGTTCAAATGTCCTTGGCGTCTGTTTTTGGTCTGAATTTGCATTTTGCCTCGCGGTTAGTAGTTCACTATGTTTTTTTTTACCTAATATATTTTGCTTTTCGTCGATTTGTGATAAGGTTAGGAAATTGTAGATATTAATCCATTGTATTAGGCTTTGTCCCTCATTTACAGCATCCTGTAGTAGAATCTCAAAATGAGTGAAAGCGATCAAGATGAAGATGTCCTTCAGGGAGTGGAAAACTTGGCGATCCAGGATCCAACGTACCGATTTGTTTGCAATATTTGCATGTTGTAAAACCTGTGATAAAGTTGTAAGTCATGGGAGGGCGATTTTTGGCCTCATGCCTAAAATCTGTAAATTGGCTAACTTTAATTTACAAGTGTATTAGCAGTCCTTTTTAGAGAAACAATATACAAGCTAAATCGGCATTGTTATTAGCTTAAACTTGATTATGCATCAACGTGTGAAAAAACGACTTTACGTGTTGCGATAATGATTAATACTCTGTAATCTGACGAAAAGTAGGTTTTGTCTTATTAAAGCATCAAAACGACAGTATTATTTCCTCTATCAGTTGGTATTATGTTTTATCAAGGTTTTCAGAAGATTTAATAATATTTTAGGCTTTATTCCTGACTTACAGAAACTTGTAATAGAACTTCAAAATGAGTGAAATTCCAAAAATGTCAAATCCAAAAAATCCTTACTCACACGAGATCGGTAACAAGACAGGCGAACAACTTGCCAGGCAAATGGGAAAGTTAACACTAGGCGATTCTTGGAAAACAGGCACTAAACACGTTTTTACCATGGATGGAAAACCAGTAGCTGAAATAAGGCCAAAACCAACGGAAAAACAACCTGGTAATGGAATTGTGTATTTCAAAGACCATCATGCTCCAAGACACGAGGATTTGAAGCCGGCTCTTAACAAAAATTACCCTGAATTGCATCAAAGGTTAGACAAAAACCCTTTGAAAGATGAATTAAAGTTGAAAAACAAATCGGGTCAATTTTACTTTCTTTCCAAATACGAGGAGGAAAGGAGAGTTCCAGGAGATGAGAAAGGACATCTATCAAGGAATCAAGTAAAAGAGGGTAATAAGAAGGCAATAGAGCAAGGGAATCCGCATGACATGATGAAACAATATTTAGGCACCACGAAACAGAGACAAGCAGCACACCAAGATATTATGTAGGTAGAATTCTTCAAATGTTATTCTTTAGTTTTTTAACGGAAATAATAACTACATTATTTGGTTGCAAAACTATTAGGTTTTAACAACGAATGTGTTTTAACTAGTACCAATTTTCCAGCGTACGTACTTTGAGATCCCTTGTTTGCATTGGCAGAACAAGTGCTAAAAGCGAACGCGGTGGAGGGCGTGGAAGCCAAGGAGGTAGTGGAAGCGGGGGAGGTGGGGGTGGAGGCCAGGGAAAAGGCGGAAGTGGCGGCGGGAGTGTAAAGGGAAGCGCAAGAGGAAGTGGAGGAGAAGGAGGTAGTGGAGCCGGAGGAGGAGGCCGGAGTGGCGGCGGAGGTCGAAGTGGAGGCGGAGGAGGAAGTCGGAGTGGAGGCGGGGGCGGTGGAGGAGGCAGGAGTGGAGGCGGAGGCGGTGGAGGAGGCAGGGGCGGAGGCGCTGGTGGAAGACGCTGAAAATAACTTCTCTGCTCAAGAACAGAGAACAGGCGTTAACTGACAATGGTATTATTAAAACAGTAATTTGTGAAAATATAAATTTATTGTCAATCTTTCTGATGTGATTAATTTACAATAACTGTTTATTTTTAAATTGATAGTTTGAATTTTATGGTACAAAATTATTTTACAGTGACTGTGATGTTTTTGTTTACTAGTGTAGTTTTTTGTTTTTTGAAAATGTGTAGCTCACTGTATATACACCTAAACGTAGTTTGCTTAATTTTCTTTGCGTGCCTTGAAGTGGCCAGTCGACAGAAAGCATTTGCCCTTTGCTAGGTTAAATCTAATTCCTGAAACGGAATATAATGATATCATATCTTTTCAAACATACGTTCAGTTAACGTTATTCATTGGTGAATCTGGTTTATTTTCACTTTTTTTTGATTAGTTTTCACAGCAATACGTAAAAGTTGGAACTCGGTGAAAGTTGCACAAATGACTAGGCTGGGCATGTTTGTACCCGACGCCATTCGCTCTATTGTAACACGCCAAACTCATGGGGAATTCCCGATGGCAAAACTAATGTTTTGCTTTTTCAACGCGCAGGTAGATGAGTTAGTGTATTGTACAAAAGAATGCGAAACCGTTTGTCACAAATCTCACCTGCTAAGTATTCCACTTTCTCCAGACCTGTGGTGCCTGAGCGAAAACAAATACTCTGATTTGTTGTCTCGTCCTAACGTTTTTATCTGTAGTAATGTTTAGCGTATAGTATCCGATATATATGTAGGTTTACTTCTGTATCCCGGTCAGTAAATGTTATCAAAGTTTAATTTAGGAAAGAAAATACAACATGGTAATAAAGGTATTACTTTTTACTTGTGCTTTGGTACTTAAGACCCGACATGAAATATAACTACAGAAATAGTCGGGAAATTTATTTAACCCACAAGTAATCAGAACAACTGTTTGCCTTAATACGACATATTGTTGATTGTATCAAAAAAGCAGAAAAGTTTGCGATGATACACATATTAAAATAATTTGATTTTGACGCATGTCATTTACTGGAAAGACGAAAAGCAATGTAAGAATGTTATTCCAGGCAGATTTACTACTAATTTTACAGTTTTTGTTCCCAAATAAAGCACGGAATAGTTGGTGCGGATCAAAGACCGTCATTAGGCCCGCGGGAAAAAAATGCATTTAGACAGGTGAATTTGTTTAGATAAAAATAGTTGTTTATATCGCTCCAAGGTAACACACACATGGGCAGCAAATTTGCAAAAGACACATAAAATGATTAAAATGTGCTTGACAGTGTTTTCACAGATGCGGGATAAGGTCAAAATAACGTCGCTTGACAGGTTTGAGGCCAAATCTTCACCGGTACAAAAGACGCACCCAGGCGGAGAGAAATGAGAAAAAATACTTTGTGACGCGTCTGGTGACGCGTCTTTTGTACCGAGTGCTTGACAACGGTTCGGGAATAAAATGACAAATCGTATAAAACTTCTGCAATCCCATGACATTGGCCTCGACAAAGTCATTTTCATGTTTTCGAAATTAAGCAAATTAAAACAGCTGCAAAAAAACAACTATGCGTTTTCATATATCAAATGTATCTTTATTATGATAGGTTATTGTTGCTATTCGGGACAGAGAAATGTGCGTAAATACACATAAACTACAAGCATAAAGTGTTAGACGAAAACAAGCATGAAAACAAGTTGAGCAGTACATGTACAGCACAGCAGAAGTCAAATCGCACCACTCCCTGTATATGTCGCAAGAAGAGTTCCAGTCAATGAAGCATGTCAAAACACCTGCTGCGGTCTCCAAAGGAGTTGGTGAGGCGCTGGGATAGAAGGCAGCGAAGTAACTATCAAATTTTCTGTTTGTTCGATTCAGCGTTGGAAATCAGGGTGCTAGTAGTTCACAAATGTTCTTTTCGTCTGATTTTTAGTCTGATAAATCTGCGCATTACGTCGAAGTTAGTTCGTATTATTCAGTTGTATAGGGTAGCAGTTTTGATTCGGGGTACTGGTAGGGTAAGAGGTGTTGTGCCCATTTTTAGTCGGATGATTTTGTACGTTACTCAATGCAATTTTAACAAGTGTTGCGAGCGATATTGCATTTCTATTTGTAAGTTGCAGTTGTTTAAACCACGTACAAATCAAAATGAAAACTGTGGTTGTACATAGAAAAGTATAATCTTTATTTATTTATTTCTGATGTTCTTAGCATTCCGTCCGATACAATAATATGAGTCAAACACTCGAAATTGGTGACCTAACTGGCGAACAACTTGCTACGCAGTTGGCGAAGTTGACGTCAAAACGAGATTCATGGCAAATAGGCATTAAACATATTTTTACAATCAACAAAAAAAATGTTGCCAAGATTAGGGCAAGCCCAACGCTAGAACAACCTGGTAATGGAATAGCTTCGTTTGGTAGCGAACCTCCTACATACGGTGAATTGATGCAATCCATTAACATACATTACCCTGAAAAACATAAGGAACTGGACCGATCCAAGTTGAAAGGACGACTAAACTTGCAAAACAAATCAGATCAGTTTTACTTTCTTACCAAATTCGAGGAGGCGCGTCGTGTTGAAGATGGCGGACATCTATCAAGGAAACAAGTAAAGAAGGGCAACAAGAAGGCAATAGAGCTGGGAAAGCCACGTGCCATGATTAAATTGTATAAAGGGACTCTGGGACAGCGGCAGGAAGCATATGACGCCATAATGTAAGTAAACGCATTTGCAATAAAAGGTTCTTTTGTCTTTGGCCCAGTTAGTAGAAAACTTAAAAAATATATTTCAACAACTCCATTTATATTGTAAAAATAGATTACTGCATTACTGTAGCAGCATTTATGGGCTAGTGCAGAACTAGCGTTTAGTATAAGTAATAAATTAAATTTGTTACATAATTTTTCTTTGGGCAGGAATGAAAGAATTGAAGAATACATGGCGAAAGTGAATGAGTTAAAAGCAAACAAAAAGTAACATTCTTTGAACCCACTGTTAACTATTCCCCAATTCGTGTTCCCCAATTCATAGTATGCTTCTCATAAAATGTATCTTTCAGATAGCGTTTTCCTCGTCGCTTTTTTTCGCTTGATTAAGCTTCACCGAACCGTATAATACGTCACGCGCTTTTTTCTTTTTGCCACGTGACTTCTCTCGCTTTTTTGCTCGGTAACGATCAACTGCCTTACACTCCCTCGAATAAACTTCGCTACAAGGTCATGGATTTTGATTATTCCCTGGCACGCTTTAAAAAAGGGGGAAACCAATTTCTTGGCAAGCAAGCTTGAAGTGTTTTTGTCAATAGCGCACTCAATGACAATGCAAGATACGACAGGCATTGCTGCCGAAATATATTCCCTTGTTTTTGACATTAAGTCTTCCGAAACAGCTTGGTGATGTGTGAGTGCACCCGACGACAAATTTACCATCGAGAACAGTGTTTTGCTTTTTCTACGCTAGGTTAAATAACAAAGGACGTGCTCTCCCGATGGATGAGAAAACACTTGGGCGTTGCCACATTTACAGTGTCGCTATATGGCTTTATTACAACTTGCAGGGCATTAATGTGCTCACAACAGTCCTTGAAATGACTAATCTGTGCTAGTCAGTCTTGTCACAGATGCGTAATGAGGTCAACATAACGTCCTTCGACTGGTTTAAGGCTAATAATATGAAGTCTGGCAAACAGTTTGCAGAGAAAATGAGAAAGATAACGTATTACGTTGGGTAAAATAGGTTTCTCAAGGCCAGCATTTTGTCGGACTCTCTGGCTTCTGGTTACACGCTAAACTCAGTGAGGAAAACAACGATATTCGCCATCAATCAAAGACCGCCATTAGGCCCGCGGGAAAACATTCAATTAGACAGGTGAATTTGTTTAGATAACAATAGTTGTTTATATCGCTCCAAGGTAACACACACATGGGCAGCAAATTTGCAAAAGACACATAAAATGATTAAAATGTGCTTAACATTGTTTTCACAGATGCGGGATAAGGTCAAAATAACGTCGCTTGACAGGTTTGAGGCCAAATCTTCACCGGTACAAAAGATGCACCCAGGCGGAGAGAAATGAGAAAAAATACTTTGTGACGCGTCTGGTGACGCGTCTTTTGTACCGAGTGCTTGACAACGGTTCGGGAATAAAATGACAAATCGTATAAAACTTCTGCAATCCCATGACATTGGCCTCGACAAAGTCATTTTCATGTTTTCGAAATTAAGCAAATTAAAACAGCTGCAAAAAAACAACTATGCGTTTTCATATATCAAATGTATCTTTATTATGATAGGTTATTGTTGCTATTCGGGACAGAGAAATGTGCGTAAAGACACATAAACTACAAGCATAAAGTGTTAGACGAAAACAAGCATGAAAACAAGTTGAGTGGTACATGTACAGTACAGCAGAAGTCAAATCGAACCACTCCTTGTATATGTCGCAAGAAGAGTTCCAGTCAATGAAGCATGTCAAAACCTGCTGGACCATGACGAAACCTGCTGGTCCTTTTTGATCGGTCTCCAAAGGAGTTGGTGAGGCGCTGGGATAGAAGGCAGCGAAGTAACTATCAAATTTTCTGTTTGTTCGATTCAGCGTTTGAAATCAGGGTGCTAGTAGTTCACAAATGTTCTTTTCGTCTGATTTTTAGTCTGATAAATCTGCGCATTACGTCGAAGTTAGTTCGTATTATTCAGTTGTATAGGGTAGCAGTTTTGATTCGGGGTACTGGTAGGGTAAGAGGTGTTGTGCCTATTTTTAGTCGGATGATTTTGTACGTTACTCAATGCAATTTTAACAAGTGTTGCGAGCGATATTGCATTTTTATCATTTTTTATTTGAAGAGTTAAAAGCAAACAAAAAGTAACATTCTTTGAACCCACTGTTGAAAAAATGATGGAATGTGTCAGTTAGCTTGTTTTGCGTTAAATCAAACAAGTTGCATTTTTGTTCTATTTCAGCAAGAAATCATATTTTCAAATCGTAGATATTTTTTGTTCAAGAATTTTCCCGCCTAATCATCATAATTACTTTTAAATTTAAATGATTAAATCTGTGTATTGTGCACTGATATATTTGCCCCAATCAAACTGACTTTGTTTTAAAAAGCTTATTTTTATGGAGCATGCGCAAATGATTAACACTTTATAACCATATCATTGTGTTTGTTTAAATGTGTAGCCCAGTTTCTGTAATGCACTGACACGTACCTGTTACGTACGAATATCGTTATCAATGGCATATAATCATTTTTTTTAATAGCTTTTGATATAGGTTGAAAGCGGACGCGGAGGTGGTGGCAGGGGAGGGGGCGTAGATGAAAGCGGACGCGAAGGTGGTGGGAGGGGAGAGGGCGGTGATGAAAGCGTACGCGGAGGAAGAGGCGGAAGTGAATGCGGTCGCGGAGGTGGTGGCAGAGGAGGGGGCGTAGATGAAAGCGGACGCGAAGATGGTGGGAGGGGAGAGGGCGGTGATGAAAGCGTACGCGGAGGAAGAGGCGGACGCGGTGAAGGAGGCGGGAGTGTATGCGGACGTGGAGGTGGTGGCCGGGGAGGGGGCAGTGATGAAAGCGGACGCGGAGGAAGAGGCGGAAGTGAATGCGGTCGCGGAGGTGGTGGCAGGGGAGGGGGCAGCGATGAAAGCGGACGCGGGGGAAGAGGGGGAAGTGAAAGCGGACGTGAAGGCGGTGGCAGGGGAGAAAGCGCGCGTGGAGGCGGTGGCAGAGGAGGGATCGGAAGTGAACGCGGAGGAAGAGGTGGAAGCGGATGTGGAGGAGGAGGGGAAACCAGGGGTGAAGGCGCTTTCATTTATAACGACATGTTTTGCAACCGCTGAAGCTTTTAAAAACAAACAAAAATTAGCAGTTTGCAATCAACTCCACGAAATGTTAAAAATATGCAAAATTTTTGCTTTGCATTAATTGTTATATCTGTCCTGTGCACAAAAAACAAATTCGTATAACTATTCCCCAATTCGTATTACTCAATTCATAGTATGCTTGTCATAAAATGTATCTTTCAGATAGCTTTTTCCTCGTCGCTTTTTATTCGCTTGATTAAGCTTCACCGAACCGTATAATACGTCACGCGCTTTTTTCTTTTTGCCACGTGACTTCTCTCGCTTTTTTCTCGGTAACGATCAACTGCCTTACACTTCCTCGAATAAACTTCGCTACAAGGTCATGGATTTTGATTATTCCCTGCCACGCTTTGAAACAGAATAAATCCATTTCTTGGCAAGCAAGCTTTAAGTGGTTTTGTCAATAGCGCAGTCAATGACAATGCAACAAGATACGATAGGCATTGTTGCCAAGCTTCCCCGAGGTGTAATTTTTGACATCGAGCAAGCCAACTGCAGTGATTTGTACACAGCTCATTATCGATCCCCTAAAGCACAGCATGAACAGTTAAGCAACTGGCGGTAACGTTTTTGAGAACTAATCTAAAAAGCTGCTATAAGGTAGGACAGAGAAATTTGCAAAAACCTGACAAAAAGTTTGTTCTGCAGCTGTTTCGCATGGGCAAACGTATTCAGTAGTAAATGCCAAATATATAAGAATTGAACTGTGGTATTTGACTCTAACGGAAGGAAAAAAGTACTACATGATGAATTGTTGCAAGGAAAGTCTCTTTGTAGTTGGTAAATTTGTTTTAGAATGCTCGTTTGGAAATGTGTATTTTACATGAAGTTCAACAAAAGTTCGGTTGTAGGTGCGTCTGCGTCAACAATACTTAAAACCAAGCTGCATTATTGAATGCTTTTAAAAGTGCTCCCGGAATCCAGGATTGCAAAGAAAGGGTTGCCCAAGTCACAGGTATTTTTCCCGCACTCGCCAGATTCATGCTCATACTTGGCGTCGGCTATTGAAACACTTGGATAATTCTTTAATTCTAGTTCGAAGTTTAATAGAATTTCTGTTTTTTTAGGTCGGTAATCCTAATCGTAAGGTAATTTAGGAAAACCTATATGCTCTAATTTCAATTCTAATATAATTTGAATAAACGCTATAATTTCCAAAGTATGACGTATTGTCAACAACAAAAATGTGATTTAGGATGCAGAATCTGGCACCCCTTCATTCACTATCAAGACCAGGTATGTCCAATTCGTGTGTCGTTAGGTTAATGTAATCGCTAAAAATATCTCCGTTAACTGAAGTTCCAGTTGCAGGCTGTGTACTGTGGGAATCAGAGCTGCACGATGTGACGTATAGACATTGTCAATAATTACGAGGATTGTCCCGCCAGCATGGTTACCACAATCGACGGTATAGCCATGTAAGAGTTAGGATTTACAACTTCTCCAGCCACAAAACACTGCTTGGTGTAAATGTGCAAAAGTCGATGTCTTTATTAACTCATCCAGTACTAAAATCAGATGCTTACTTAAAAAAATAAACAAATTCACTATGCTACTGTGCTATAAGAACTGGATATTGACATCATCGGAAGTGTAGTTACGTACTACCATGGGATGATGATTGTGTTTTTTTTCCTTTCAACGTGGCAGTAAAGGCTAATTAATTCTCTTGTGTTGTTGCGGCTGGATGTATTTACTCCCAAGTTTCATCAACTAGTTTCCCATTTTTTAAAGATTGCGGTTACTGATAACAGAAGAGTTATAAAAAAACATTTCTGTTACTTCTGTTACTTCTGTTACTGCTTTTGGGTCAGAGCATACCTAATTAATACCTCTGGTGTTCAGACAGTCAAATTTTGAAGAAAATAGATTTTTTGGGATAGCATAGTGATTTTTTGGGATAGCATAGTGATTTGAGCCGCCATAAGGTGGCGCACAGGAGTAAAAAATCCGAAATTTTAATTACAGGTGATACGGTACAAACTTGATTAGAAAGACTATAGCTTTGGACTGGCGTGTGATGTATACTGAACACTGTAAATAGACGTATAGCAGCTGCGGTGTTTTATAAGCATCGTCACAGTGAGCTGCCAAAATCGTTTTAGGAACGTGTGGGGGCCGCGCTTGGCGTGTGTAGGCGGGGGCGGGCGGGCGACCGACCGTATTGCGGCGAAGGGCTGGCTGAGCGTGTTGGGACAGTTCTTGCCCTTCTGCGGTTGGGTCTGAGAGGTTTCGGTCCGGCGTCTTATCAGTTGAGCAAACCTTAGGTGAAATTAAGGGCCGTCGAAGTTTAACATTATTACAAACTCCTGGCTTCGCTGACAGTTAACAACAACATGCAGGCTACTCGTCAACACTTCACTTTTATTCTGCGTAACAGCTTACGTTGCGGCTCATAATCTCAAGGTATAGAATATAGAATCGAATTAGAATAGGAATAGAATAGACTAAGAAATCAGCAGAAATACATGGTCATATATTGCACAAAAGCTCCTTTTTCTAGCGATTATGGCGAACAGAGCCTTCTTCTAACTTTATGTAACGCTATTTCGTTAAAGTAAATTTTGCGACACACTTCAACTGCCGCTTGCTCGCTGCATGACTGTTAAGCGCGTCAGCAGCGACGAAGCAGCGCATCTGGGAACAGCGGACATGATTTATGGTAGCGCTCTTTGCAAATGGGGTATTCGGAGGATGACAAACGCTAAGTGGACAATAAATGCGGAAATAAAAGGCGCGTTCCCGGAATGTAAATGCACTGACTAAGCATTTGTTGATATTAAACTACAGTAAACGCTAACATATTCAAGACAGGTGGGCGATGGCACAATGTGAACGGAAGAAGCTTGTTTACCAAAAGGGGTTTTGCACACGAAACTGGCTGAGAAATGTTGCATTTTCTACCAGGGGTTTTGCAATTTATGATTTACTTGGTTGTTTAAAGGAAAACCTTTACTTAGCGGTTATATGGCTGCTGCAAGTACCCCGGGCCAAAGGAGAAAAACTGTGTTCAATTTAAGAATGCAGTTACACTAGAGGCGATACAGAGTTAAAACGTAAAACACGTGATTAAAATTGCACAGCAAATAACGATATAATGCACATGTAAATTCAATACAGATATCTTGCCAGATATGAATAATGGCTCTGCGCAGCTAGAGTATTGTTGAGTACATAGACGTTTGAAGAAGAATTCTTGCCGTTATAGAAACTGGCTCCTTACGATGAAGGAGATGAAGAAGAGAGAGTGACTTGAAGTGTACCTCAGCTTGTCGGCGAAATGTGCAGCAACTGGCAGCAATTGTTAGTACGCAGCAGTGTGTACGTTATATAACGCACAATTGGTTGTAAGTCGTGATATTGCCCCTCCACAGTGCTTATAGATGCTAATTGGTTCTAAGGTTTTTTTCGTGGGTGTAAGTGACAATAGGTGACTCCTATACTTGGCATTCGGTAGGAGGGATAGCGACATAAAAAACATGCGAAATGAAAAATAATGAAAGCATGCAGCACAGCATTAATTGATTCTCTCCTGGAGAATTTAGAATCTGGGTTTATCTAAAGGCATATGTGTGATAGGTAAACAAAATGTCTTTGTGTGTGGTAACATTTCCTGTAGTAATTAAATTACTTGATAAGTAAGGCTGGGCTACAGTGCATCAGTTACTGCATTAAAAATGTTTTGTTGTGTTTCGTGTGTGTACTCAGTTACGCTGTTGGAGTATTGTATCTCGCTGTGGCGGTGTCGCGTAAATTTCCCGGCTTCCTGATGCTGATGTGATTTCCGTTGATTGTCGTCTTCTGGTTGTGGGATCCAACAGTTTGGATGGTAAGTCTTTGTGGTCGATTCCACTGTTGGGAAAGCGAGTCCAAGAATGATTGTAAAGTTTGAAGGATCTTGGGCAGTCATGTCACGGTTTGGATTGAAAGGTTCTTTGCATGTAGTATCAGGATAGACATTGAACAGGTTGCAAGGTTGATCGCTTTGCACGTCTACAATGTGGCCATCATTGAGTTGACGAACGAAGCTCTCTTTGCGAAGTAATTGTGATCATTGCAAACGCATGCGGCTTGGGAACAAGGTGTTTTAACTAGAATGTCGGCATGGGCGATTGCTGATCGTCTTTCCCCCCTCTGCAATGATAGCGTGTACTTGGTGCTAAGCTTTTTTCGTTGCTTTACATTTAGGAAGATAAGTTCATGTCATAAATCAGTGACATGTTGGCGAGGGATATGACGTTGAATGAAATATATATATGTATATACATGTACACTGTAAAGGTGGAAGCATAATTATGCGTCGTTGTCAGACTGTCTGGGGCCGGCAATTTCCAGCTGCGGGCTATATTTTGGGCAATAAGGTCCAATGCATTTGAGGGCATTTCCGCGGAATCGTCTGTGGTAGTAACAGATTCGTTGTTCATGTCTGCTTGACTTCCCTGCATGTTGGCGATGTTCTGCTTGCTCTGATGTCTGCTGTAAAGATCTAGCCATGTTGGTCAGGACTTCAGTTTTGCCGATAGTTGGATAATTTCTGAGCTTTGACCTTTTAGAGATGGCCCTGGTGAGGAGTCACGTTCATAGCGGTTGCAAAACTTAGCCATGCCCTCCAGGGTGTCAAAGGCCATTGCTCTTACAGTTGGTCGGACATGCTTGGGCAGTAACGAGAATTTGTTTTCTAAGTCTCGAATGGTTGGGTCGTTTGCTGCTTTTCGCGGGCAGATCGCACATAGTCTTTACAAAAGTTCACTTGGGCTCTCGTCATCGTCAATACACGTTGTGCTGTTAAGAGTGTTAATCCACGAAAACTTGCCGGCTCCTTGTAATTGGGTGACAATAAGGTCCCAAAGCGTCGAATAGGGCGTTTCTGATTCAGGAGCTTGCGCCAGAGCCCCGCGAAATTTGAAGGTTTGCGCCTCAGTTAAATTCGTCATGAGCAGGGAATACCGTGCGGTTTCGTCCAAAACTTTGTTAACGTGAAATAAATATTCCAGAATTTTGAAATAATTTTCTATCTCAAGACGCTGAGACCACAGAATCGGTAATTTTGGCATAGAGAATCGCAAAGCGCCTAATTCTTGCTGCAGGGCTGGTCTGTCAATAAGGTTGGCGTAATCACGATGCCCAGGCCTAGTGCTCTGCCAATCTAGCGATCTTCGCCGCGCCGAACTGCTTTCTGGCTGTTCAATATCATTGGGCCGGTGGGTTTCAATTGGCGCATTCTCTGTATTAGGCAAAGCAACGTCTTTTAAGTCAGGGGTTTTATTTTTCAACATCTTGGTACGGCTTCGGATATGCAATGCAGGCCCAGTAGTGTCTGATTGTCTTGATGCTATCTTGGCTTTTTCTTTGGCAGAATGACCAAGCGTTACTGAGCGTATGAACTGTGACAGTGTGCTGTTTTGTACGTGCTAGTGCGGGAAACGAAGTGTCCATCAACCGACTGAGCGCCCACAGAATCAATTCATGCAACACAGTTTAAACAGGAAAATAAATTGACCTCGACAAGGTCTATTCAAGCAAGCACTAATGCTAACACTTAACCAAAATTTTCAAGGCACTTTAGATTAACTATAGGCCTCTTGTGTCAAATAAAGCTATTTAGCATACACACTTTACTCTAGACATGCACTTGCGTTAATCACTACAAAACCAAATTTGCTTTAGCACAATATCTTTGTAGTTACTTAAATTAAACTTAGAATTACGTTGAAACAGTTCTTTCTTGTGTTTTCGGTTTAAATTTAGGTCCACAGACGTAACTACTTAATTCACGTCAGCAAAAATATTTTAACATGAACAATAGGGGTTGCCAAGTGTAGGAATCAACACACGCTTAGAGAGCGTGGCGTTCGTCGGCTTGAATATGTGGGCGTCGATTGAGCTGATCTCCAGTAAAATCTTTTGGATCTGGACTTGTTTGATCTCCGGCTCGTGGCAAATCAGTTGAGGGTCCACATAGGTCGGCAGATGAGGAGAGAGTTCTGTTTGAAGGCACCACTTGCGGGGGCCGCGCCTGGCGTGTGTAGGCGGGGGCGGGCGGCCGTCTGACCGATCGTATTGCAACGAAGGGCTACTGAGCGTGTTGGATCGAAAAATAGATAAAAGATTTGCTGCGTATTCGATGATGCGTATTTAATGATAGTGGTAGGTTTTGCGTCATCCTAAAGTCTAAACGTTGCCATTTTGAGAAGTTTATTAGAATCGTTTGTCGGTAAATATTAAACTAAACAAACTGCGTTTTGTTTGTAGCCTTGGTAAGAAAAGTACATAAAAGACAAAAAGGAGTCGACGAATAAAAAAGCTGGAACTAAAAGATGAAGCGGAGACGAAAGATTACAGAAGACATGTTTTTTTAACCATATGCACACACATGCTAGTTTCTAATTTGTGGTCAAAAATGTAGTCAATACTCCACCACACAATTTCACATATCTAGTCATTCTATGTAACGTTTAGTAGTCGATGACGTAGTTTGTTGTTTTGCAAGTATCAAAGCGTCAAACGTCATTAGTCATGTGACTGTGATGATAAAAAATAGTCATTAGTCATGTGACTGTGATGCATCTACTATACAATGCTGGTAAACATATTGTCAGAGGATTCCTTATTGCACAAAGAGTTGACAAACGTTTTGCTAAGTCTGGGAATTTTATTTCTAAACTGCTGCGGAACGTCAGAAAATAGGAACATAGCAGTAATTAAACGTCAAGTAAAGATAATATTTTTGACAACAATGGAAACTTTCAACCAGGATTCGAAGCATTGTAAACTCTAATTATGTATCGGATAAAAAGTGATAAACATTTTGACGTTGTTTTTTAGTTTTTTTGCAATTATTAATCAGACGATCGATTTATCAATAACCTACAAATCAACAGATAGCAATGCAAATATAAGTAAATGGTAAAACCGGTTTCACATTTTGAAAGGAAAGGGCAACACAGATGTTAGTTTATTAGCACTTATTCGCTGTAGCAGTGGAGTAGTGTGCCTGGTTAGCCGCGAAGGTAATGTATTTTAATGGGATCTTTATTAACGTGACTTGCCTAAGCGGGTTTTCTACTTTGCCAAAAGGACAGTGAGCAACAATATAGCACACAAGTCTGTTTTGTAGTGAAATACTAGCTAAATGAGCAACTATTTTTTTAGAAGGGATATTAAGAGGGGAAAAAAGGGATAATTGCCTGAGGGCTCTGAGAGGCAAAAAGACAAAGTTGTTATTAAATGGTAAAATGTTTTTTGGCGGAGATCGCTTTTAAATCAACTACTATTTACATTGGCTCTTTATAACTGTCTGGTGGATTGGCCCGAGATGTTTTTGTTTATCCCTCAAAGACTTAATATGACCCTTGTTGCAACAAAATATTTGCTATACAATTGCCATTCTGCGCCACAAGGCATTTATAGCGGCACCGCTATATTCAACAAAAAATCCCCTATTATAAAACAACCATCCGCCGCCTTTTGTTGACAAATGAATGTTTGCAGTCTGGTTGAGCGTACGCGTTTAAACCATAAGCGACAACAAACAAAGAGCTGTGTTGCAGTTATTAAATGGTGATGTTGGTTAGCTCAAAAGACTACGTAAAAACTGCAAAAGTTATTATTGTTATAAAGCAACGGTCGCAACCGAATATAAACTTTTTGATATGGGGATTAAGTTTGTGGCAGTTGTATTCCCTAAACAAGCAACCTGAAGGGATTTCCCTTGTTGAAAACCCTGTGCCCCCTGGGGTATCCACCGAAAATAAATTTCCCCATTGTATTACATAACTCCTTCTCGGGCTGTGCAAATATAAACGAGTGACGATTTACCATGATGCAAACAGTACCAAGGAAGAGCCCAGTACTATCTTTGTTGCTTCAGGTTAACTGTAGCTTTGGTGTCGCGTAATTTGTTACAAAGTATTTTGTGATTGGGCTTGAAGACGGTGTTCAAAATGGGAAAGGTTCAACACAATGTGAAAAATGCCACTGCCAAGAAAATTGGGCGGACAATTAATCGTTCTATGAATAAAAACTGGAAAAACGGAACCGTGCATCAATACAACATAGATAGAAAGCAAAATGTCATGCAAGTTGCAGCCCGGCCAACCAGCAAACAACCACGCAACGGTGTTGTAACTTTCGGTAACTCAACTCCAAGCTGGAAGGAACTTAAAGGATCCATCAGCAAAAGCAAAAGTGGCAGAATTCTCAAACCTTAAAGCTTCAAGAGAAAGGAAACTCAAGCAGCAGTTATGCTGCAGATGGAAAAGTATCGTCGAAAAACGTCTGGAGATAAGTTCCTTAATCGAAACCAAGTGGAATGGGGCATCGCGGCTGCCAAAAGAAAGAAGAAAACCTCTGAATTGACCGACATGTTCACTGGAAACCCAAAGGAGAGAAAAACTGCACTTAAAAAATTATGTAAATAAACCAAGAATTATGGTGTCCTGAAGAAATACATGTGATACTATCGTATGTTTGTAATTTCAAGCCTACAACCATGTGTAATTCCACCAATTATAAAAATACAGTCATTTGCGTGTACATTTTTCAAGCTGCATGTCAGTTTACAAACACAGACAATTAGTTCACGGAAAGTTGGTAAAAAGCAATTTGTTCCAGATGATAAATAGTGACATGTAAGTTTGTTCAAAAGATGTTATCACAAGCTGAAAGATTATAAATAGCCAACGTTCAACAGCAACACGTAGAAAACGAACCCTATGGTAAAGTTATATAAAGGCGCTGCCCAAAATGCTACCTTTGGGGTAACCACCTAAAAGGAATTTCCACGTCGTGTCACATGATTCCTCTGTGTGTTATGCAAACAAAAATACAGTTTCGCCCTAATGTAAACAGACCAGGAATAAGATCGCAATACAATTGTCACTCACGTAAGATTAGCTGCAGCGGCCGAATGAGCGGAAAGTTAAGTTATAGTTTGTAATTTAGGTTTTTCAGAATCTGCAGTTTTTGAAACTCTACCTCAGGAATCGGCAACTGGCACGCGTGCTGCGGTTGAGAAAACGATACGATTTGACAAGAAAAATGCAAAAACTCGCATGGGTAAAACTGCTACACAATGTTATTTTTATTTTCCACATAAAAACATCATTGCCCTATATTCCTAACAAAACAAACAATTTGATGGTATAAGTTTTTTTAAAAGACGAATGATGCATTGATGATTCCAGAAATCAAGAATTATGAAAATAAAATTTAAGTATAATCTGAAGTGGTAATTACAGGTGACATGGTAAAAAAATAATTGGAAAGTCTACAGCTTGTTGGGCGTGTGACGTTTACTGAATATTGTAAATAGACCTACAGCAGCTGTGGTGTCTTATATCGTCACAGTGAGCCATCAAACCCGTTTTAGGAAGTCAAAAAACAGATTAAACCTTTGCTCAACGATGATGCGTATTTAATGATAGTGGTAGGTTTTGCGTCAAACAAATACAATTGTTGCCCTTTTGAGAAGTTTACTGGAATTGTTTTACTCCACTACACAATTCTGAATATTCAGTCACATCCCATATAACGTTTTTAACGATCAACTACGTTACACTCCTATTTTTTAAATATCAAAGGAGTATCAGAGAAAAGTTAGTCATTTGATAACGCACCGACCAACTGTAGTCACAACTACCGATGACCACGGATGCAAGTGTGGGCGCCCAGAAAAAACGTCATTTGTCATGTGACTGAATTGTCATGTGACATCTACCATTACAGAAAACATACTGTCAGAGGATTCTTTATTGCACAGAATTTTGTTTCTAATGTCTGAGAATTTTGTTTCTGTACTGATGCGAAACGTTAGAAAATAGGATACTTTTCGCTGACATACTTAAAAAAAAATGACATGAAAATGTCTAATGGTTTTGGGGAACGTGGTGCACTAAAACAGCGTGTTAGTTGTAAAAGCAAATCAACTTTCAAGTCCGAGGTTTAACAAGTTACACGGCTTTTAATTCCCCAAGACAAGCAACCTCTAGGGATTTCCCCATGTTGCAATCCCTGGGCACCTGAGGTAACCACCGTAAAATAAATTCCCCATTGCGTCAGATGGTTCCTCTTTGTGATGTGCAAACAAAACTACAGTTTCACCAGAATGCGAACAGTAACAAGAGGCAACGTGATAAAGACGTTGGTTACATAGCTGTAGCAGTGGTGTAGTGCACAGGCTGTGCTAATCTTCAGTTCGACATTTGAGTTTACATGACGACAGGAATCCAGTCAAATTTACTTAACTAACTGAGTGAAGTCTTAAGTAACTGACGAGGTAGTGAGAAAGTTTTGCTTTGAATTTCTCAAATCTTTTCCTTTGAAAGATTTAATTCTGTTTCACTCATTGTAATGCGTGTATCAATAGACAGCAACTTTAGGCAGCCGAGCGTTACGAAAGGTCGATAGGTTCATTTAACTCTTACAACAGCATAAGACGTTCTAATCGTATATTGCTGTGTCAACAATTGTTGTCGTGCTTGTACATTTTATAATCTTCAAGTTTAGGTTTGTGTCTGCTACAGTAAAAATGGCTAACGTGCATAAGATCGGTGACAAGACAGGCGAACAACTGGCTAGAAAAATGGTAAAGATAACCTCAAGTCGTTCTTGGAAAAAAGGCACTAAAAGTATTCTTACCGTGGGTGGAAAGCCAGTTGCTGAAATGAAGCCTAAACCAACGCCTAGGCAACCCGGTAATGGAATAGTGTCGTTTAAAGGTAAAGCTCCAACATTCGACAATTTAAAGCAGTCCGCTGACAAAAATTATCCTAAAACACATAAAATCACTTTAAAGGAAAATCAAACGTAAAGTATAAATTCGAACAACTTTACGTTCTTACCAAATACGAGGAGGCACGAAAGGTTCCAGGAGATGCCAAAGGACATCTACCGAGAAAACAAATAATAGAGGGCAATAAGAAGGCAATGCAGAAGGGAAAACCGCATAACATGATTGCCCAATATTCAGGCACCACGAAACAGAGAAAAGAAGCAAACCAAAAGATTACGTAAGTTAAAATTAATTAAGAGCTTCTTTTGCAATTAAGTAGATAACGTCCAAAACTGCGGATTGCTAACACTCCGTTTTCCAAGCAACTTTTCTGGGCCAGTGCCATCTATTGCTTATCCTCGCAAGTTATTTGCCTATTTTCTTTTTTTCTTTTTTATCAGAAAAATATCTCAACAAAAAAAGAAGCCAGGAATTGGAAGTAAAAGTGGACGAGGCGGGAGTGGAAGTGGTGCCAGTAAGAGGGGCGGAAGCGGACGTGGAAGCGGAAGTGCAAGCGGAAGAGCAGGCGGAAGTAGAAGCGGAGCAGGAAGTGGAAGAGGCAGTGGAAGTGGAAGAGGAAAGGGAGGGGGAGGCAGAAAATTAACGAACGCATTCGCACAAGAACAGGAAACCTGCATTGAGTATTCAAGCAGCATTGCTGTAAATGTTGAACATTCGTTTGGATTCTTTACCTCCTAATCGGGTAACACAATACAGAATAGCCAAACATAGCAAAGAAAAAATTGTTTTTTTGGCCTGCGACAACAATACATTCAGTCTTTTGTGGACAAATGTGCTTTTCATATGTCTATTTGCTGAATTATGATGTATTTTAAAATGAATAGCCACTATGCTGTAATGGACCAGTAAGTCCAAATAATGTACACTTACTGTTCCTATACAACCGTGCTTATACCAACGTAATCAGATGGACATCGAAGTGTGTTACGGATTACTTTGTCAATAAATTATTTGTGAACATAAACGCAAATGTTCAACCGGTTTTGGGCAAGAATATGTTTGGTTTATCGATTAAATAAGTATTTTTTTCGGTCCGTATTACTGTAAGCGTATAAGGGTGAAAAAAGGTGTGAAACAACAGATTTTGCCTTAGCCTTGCCATGGTTTCATAGTTGTCTAAACATTAAAGTGCTTTATAATTCGTTTTGGGGTTTGTAAAAAAATTGTATTTGTGAGTCACTTTATTTAGCAAATTGTATACTTTTTAGAACCCGAAAACTTAGTAAAAGCATAAGATGTGGCATGGACTGTTGACTTGGAAAACAAGTACCGAAGTGGAGCCAGGTAATTACCAAGATATTACTACGTTGTGTCAAGAGGTACATAGCCACACCACTATGTTATTAAAGAGGGTAAAATATCTGATTTTGAAACAACCCGTTGTTTTATCAAACTGCTGTTTAAACAAAAAAGCGGTTGCGATTGGCCCGGTGAAGTAAATTGAACTTACGGTATTGCTGTGTTTACATTCGTGGGGTAAGCACCGGCAAACACTTTCTCCACTGTGTTTGCGTGGTTCTGCGGGATGTACAAACACAACTGCAGTTGCGTCATGTTGCAAACACTTAACGGTCCTTGTTTACATTTGATTAGCTACAGTTGTGTAGCTAGTGAATCAGTTTCATTTCGGTATTTGTGCTTTCCAGGACTTGTATCAACTCATGCATTACTCGCTGAACAAATTGGTTTAGTTCAATCATTGAAGTGAGCTTGCTGGTTAGACAGTTGCCGTGATCAGTTTATGATTCTGTGCTTGTGTCCGGAGGTTCACCTTGTTTCTTTTCCTTCGTGGTCATTGGCGCCTAACTTGCAAGAAACTGCTTCAAAAATAGTCGAACTTTGATTGACCGATCAAGGATATATTTTTTCCTGGGTTGCACGTTGTTAAACGTTGTTTTTATGTGAGCTTAAGTCTAAGTCAATTGGTTAGAAGATATATAGTCTTAAAGACACCATGGGGAACGTTCACCATAACCTTAAGAAAATTGGGCTTTCAGTTAATCAAGCTATGAATAAAAATTGGCAAAAGAGAATCGTACAACCAAATAATGTTGATGAAAAAAGTAATGTAGTGCAGATGCCGGCGAAGCCAAAAAGTAAACAGCAATGCGACAAAGTTCAAACTTGGAAAAGACGTGGAGGATCCATCAGCAAATGCAAAAGAAAAAGCAACAAAAACAAAATTATCAAACCCGAGCACTTCCTTCACAAGGAGACTAAAGCAGCAGTTTTGTTGGAGGTGGAAAAGTGTCGTCGTAAGACGTCGGAAGATAAGCTTTCAATCAAAACCAAGTTGACAGGGAATAGCGGCTCTGTGTTGCCTGAGCTGTTCACAGGAACGCCAAAGAAGTAAAAAACTGCACTTACACAACTGGAAAATTATTACCAAGAGTAAAACAACCACTAAAGTGTTAAAATGTAGTTCCGATAGAAAGTCAATAGTTTGTGTGTTTGTAAATCGTCTAATTGTATCAACTATAATAAACTTATCCATATTCTACTGATATTACAATCATTAGACAATATCACTCATATTCGATCAAAAGTTAGGCTTGAAGTTTACAAATCAACTAACAGTGCACTTTGAAGAAAGAAAATTTTTTCATTGTATTTCACTGTGCAAGAGAAAATGATACGATTCTCAAGCCAAATGCATAAAACTCAACTGTGGAAACAACTGCACAATGTTATTCCTAAACGTGGAAGGAACTTAAAAGAAATGCATTAACAATAACACTCTTGTAAAATACACGCTGCAAAGGTTAATTTGTGTATGTAAATTGTTTTATAAATGTATAAATTAAAAAAATGCAAATAGTTTGTCGTTTGTGGCCATAGTTTGTTAAACGTAACCACCGCCAGGTAGCGCTGTTGATCAAAGCAAGGTTAGGCTGGCTGTGGGTAGCTACCGATTGTCGAGTTGATGTGAGCCGCACAACAATAACTCATCAGATTTGGGATTGGAATTCTTCTGAATTTATGATCCCAAATAAAAAATTGGGAAGCTATGATTTTTTTCTGTAGAATAAATGATGTCTTTTATAGCCGATTACGGTTGCAGAAATAAGATTTCAGAAACGCTCGTAAAAAAAACGTTTTCGCAGAAAACCGAACCTTCTTTCCTTTTAAAACGTTAGTAACTAAAAACAGCACTGCACACGAGTTGATAAAAGTTGGACATCGAATCCCTTTGCTAAAAAATACCAAGCAAGATCGCAGACAGAAAAAAGAAAGATAGCCGTTTCTCTTAACGTCGGTAACTTAACACATCTTTCGGAAACTGTGCGGTCGTGCGTAAAAGCAGCCGCGCAGAAACGTAAGTTCCACAGCGAGCCCGGACTTGACAAGGTGATGTTTACGGCGCCAGCCAACATTAGCGTGAGTAATGAAATTTGCGTCATGACGTCTTTAAACTCTTGACTCATCATTTTTTTGACCTTTTTTGTGTGTATAAAACCTGGCATCAGACTTTCAGCTGTTCAGAGATACTTTTGGTTGATCCAGTGTGCTGTAGAAATTGTTGCTTTAGCAGAGAGAGATATAACCAGACAATAAGATCTTTGTCGCCGCAGGGCCTAATTTTCTTTTAATCGAGACGTAACAACCTGGTTTCGGGACCTCAATTCAGATATTTCAATTGTTTGAATCGTTCTGTTCTGTGCAGGTGGTTACATCGAAACATAAACTGCTAGTTTATTGATTGCTGTTTTATATTTATACTTATATTGGATTTTTCAACGGACTGAGCATAACAGAATGGGAAGAATGCGCTCAGTCAGCCTGCTTATCCTGATGTTTGCAGTTCTGATATTTTCATGCACAGCACGTAAGTTAATTATTACCATCCATAGTTTATATGCTTGTTTGAATTTGACTAACAGTGAAAAATTACAGTAGAATAGGGTCAGTGACACGCCAATGGAATTTTCCATAGTGTTGCACATTTCGTATACGGTTTATGTGCCTCAAAGCTCACGTCAGAGAGTGCTAAACTAATCTAACCAAAGTTTCAGCCAAAAATTTCACGTTAAAACTCTGCAACAAGATATCAGGTCACTAAGGCTACAGCGTTAAAGTTTGTTTAACCAACTTAGCGCAGACGTGTTGTAAAAATGAGCACAACCCAAAGGATATGTTTTGTAGCTTGGGTGCTTTGATAGTGTGTTTCGAAAAGTTACAGGCCATAGATACGCTTAGGGGCCATAGTAAATCATCGTCACAGTTATAATGGTCCGTGTTCGGATAATAATTATGTACTACTGGGATTTGTAGAAACAAAATTAAGTTGCTTCGTAACGTCATGGCACTTAATGCGCTGGCCTACGAATGATAAACAAATTTGAAAATCTTGAAATTGTGCGTAAAAGTGGAGATTACTATGCCAAGGCGGCAACAGTTTATTACAAGCAGTTGTAGTAAACAGCTGCGGACGTCCTTGAGAGCTGGAAAACAATTAATCAACTAATTTCAAAAGGATGTTGGTGTCAAAGGAAACAAAGGCAATCAACCAAACGCAAAATATGACAACAGACGTACACAGTTCCGGATTTTGATTTCAGATAAACAAGCTTAGGGCGATACAATCTGTATAGGGGCTTAACCAATTTAATATTTATTTTATCCAATGTATGTTCTTGGACGTTTCAAAACTAAAATTAAATTATTATTGCAAAAATATTAAGAAATTATAAAAATTACATGTTAATATAAAATCTAAAGACACATTTTACGATTTTAAATATGGTCAGAAGATAATAGGAAGATACAAACCAGTACTAAAACAACATGAAAAAGACATGTACACATAAATAAGTTATTGTTCCTGTCGTACCTAATATACAGAGCGAAGGCGGGTCTTAGGGTTTTATGCAGGTTGGGACCCTACCGTATCTAAATCGGGCACCAGTTGTACGTACGCAGCACATAGGAAACGCGCGCGCAGGGCGTCATACGTCATGCTAAAATATCACCCTCTGCTGCAGACGAAAACGACCTCGCCTAACCTCTTCAGTTACTTGATAAGGTTTCTTCCGGTAATATGTTTTTTCTTTGTTCTCACTGCGTGCATCCCAGTTAGGAAACTTTTTTGCATCTGGGTGAGCATGACACGTTCTGGTGACGGCATAGTGGCAGGGCGTTATGCAATCTTATGTATTTCGTGCCAACTTTTCGGACTTAAATAATGTCAGAAGGTTGTTGCAAATTTGACAGGTTCAGTGATTTTATTTGCGTCACTGCGCGTAATCCAGAAAAAGTTACTCAATTATGGTGACTAGCAAACAAACGTCGTCTGTTTTAACACAAAAAAATCAAATTCCCAAAAACATACTTTGCAAAAAAGTTTACCGTGAATCTTTATGACTTAAGTGTTAAATGTTACGGTGAAAACTTATTCAAAACGATATAACTACTTGTTTTTTTTACGACTATAGCTGACATACAATGGACTCATTAAATTTTAGGTTATAGCCTAACAGCGTTATCTAACCGTTGCTGCCCAGCGTTTAGACAAACATGGCATTACTCATCTAATCCTAAAACAAGAAACGTAGTGAACATTACACATTAAAAATAAAAATACATTTTATAACAAAAACCGTATTTTTAAATCGAGGACAACACTTTTTGCAGAAGAAGCCCTCTATACGTGTAGTGATGGGGAAACCTTTCCGATCAGTTTCGAATGCGATGGGGTCTCTGATTGCGATGATGGAGGAGACGAAGAAAACTGCACAGGTGTTACCCCTCTTACGTAAGTTCCTTCCTTGAACGCGGTGCCCTATTGTTTGGAACAGATAATTCGCACCCACACATGTGTGCCCTAATTAAGAATTCCATGTAGGAGGTAATTTGTAACATCAAATGACAATGTGATGAATGGCGACATACCGTGACGATATTAATATGGGTCAGATACACGTATTTTACAAAAAATGTGGAAAAAAGGAGTTTGACTATTTTGATCGTTTCATTGGAGTGGTGCTTGATTTTGACAAAACTTTGCGTATCGACTGAAAAACAGTTAACATGCAGTTTGTTTCTTGCACTTTTCAAATGTTGGACGTTTGTTCATTATGACAGATTAAGTGAAGCTCAGAACCACTTATATTTGGTCGACTAACAACTAAATACCAAAGAAAATTGGTTGGGAATATCAGACCGATTGAGAGCTAATGAGCCACTAAAATATGAAGCCCTGGGGTGTAAGCGTTACGAGTCCTTAGTTCGCCCTTTTCTAATCACCGGTTACCAAACTGATCCGTTTAACTTCATGCAAATGTGCACTTACCAACAGGTAAGGCACAGGGCGTGACGGTAAATTGGTAACTATGGGTTTTGGGGAAACAGTTTAGCCGCTAAATTTTGCCAAAATGCCTATTAAGGCTAAGTCTAACGATTGGTTAAACCTGTCGGTTTAGTTTTAGTTAAGTTGCGCCTTGTAGAAAATATGTGAATTTTGCGATTAAGGCGTGGTCTTGTGCTACATCAGGAAAGCATAACGTCCGATTTGCTAAACACAACCTTTAACACTTTGTATCTGTATACTTGTGTATAATCTGTATAATATTTTGTAACCAATGTCGAATTCACGTTGAAGCTAAATAAGCTATAATTAATGTGTCCTTGCCGTCATAAATACATTTTATTATTACACGAATATTAATCTTATATATATACGTATATATATATGTATATTTTTAAATCTTTTGTTGCCAGCCGGCTTAATTTAAAGGGAGAGGGATTTATACTTTATCAAGCCTAAATTTGCCACTGTCTGTAATGTAAAGTTAGCGTAACCAAAACCGTAATCTGAAACCACTGCATTACAGGTTCTTTGGTACAGTGCCTTGCGACAGAGCGGACGCGGTCCGTTGCGGCAACGGCAGTGGTTGCATCCGCTTAAGTGAGATGTGCGATGGAGAGTGGGACTGCCCGGACAGCTCAGACGAAAGTTTTTCCGGGCCTGGGTTCAAGTGCATCATTAAATCAGCGGTAGGGGTGCCGTGCGTCCTGCCACAGATCAACTTGAAAGACAAGACGCCTCACTGCACGGACGGCTCCGATCTGTGTTTCGACGCGAGTGGAGCTTTAACTGGCAACTGCTTCCAATGTCTGGACAAACGACACGTAAGCATTACTGTAAGGTCAAGTACAAACTAAACGTTACAATTGCTCACAAGAGACAGACCTTAAGTACAAGCCCTTGCCAGAAATCTGTATGGGTAGTGGTTGTAGGCTTTGGTGGTGTTAATGTTTCTCGGCAAGTGGTTCCCACTGTGGAGGACATGAATCCTCTCCAGGCAGTAATTTTATGAATTCAGTTACGGGGGAATTTCCACTTGATAATTAATTTATTCATGTTGCTTTTTAGCGCAAACCAGTGGTTTCAAACATTTAAACGTTACTTTATACCACGTTAGATATAGTAAAATTCGATGAGATTCTACCATAACTTTGAAAATTTGAAATAGAAATTCCTTCAAATATATGAAACAGTATAAATCGATTTCCTTTGTAAGTTGTCCTGGTGTGATTTTCCTTACAGTTATTGCACAAAAACATTTGCGTTATCTAATAATGTTTTCAGGTGATCTCCGCTTACCAAGTTTGCGATGGGACACTCGATTGCGGAGACTTTTCCGATGAGTGTTTGTGTGAAAATCAACAAATTCCTGAAGTTTGTCATCTTTACAGCGGCACAAGCCCATTTTGTGTGGATGGATTCGATGCTGCCATCGACATTGGTTATGAAATCGGCGACTTCGGTCTCACCACTCTCTGTGAGTAATTTTTAACAACACATTGTTCGAACGCTTATGTTTCGTGAACAGTCCGGGCCTAACTTCTCAAAGCCCTGAACATCATATTAGGCAAAAGTTTTGTCTAGCTGGGTTAGTAATCATCATGATAAAACCAATTTGACAAATGCTGCCTAGCTTAATGCAAGTGGTATGCGCTATACTCTATCTCAATCCCAGACAAAAACTTTAAGTTCTCGCCAACAACATTTTTGTTGTCCGACTGGTTGTGTTGTTAAGGGAAGATTTTGGTGAATGGAAGGTTAATTGCCTGTGTGTACGCTAGCTTAACTACCCATAGATAAACGTGTGCGTTGGGCCGTCGGGTATTTACATTAAAACGCTGTGTGTGGAGTGGATTTTTAAATAAAGCAGGGTGTGTGGTTTTAACGCTAGTAAATGTCTTGGCCCAATTTTGAAGCTACCCCAATTTTACGTCAAAATAAAGCTCTCTGCTCACACTAAGATATATTTTTACTTCTAGCTAGTCGAACTGAACCCTGGATCAACGTCACAGTTCCTTGCGGCGACGGACAATGTATTTCCAGCGAACAACTTTGCGACGACATTTTCAACTGCCACAACGGTTGGGATGAAGTCAATTGCTACAGCTCTTCAACAGAAACCTACCTACATACATTAAACAGCCAATTACCAGCAAATCTGACTTCCGCCGTTGCTGGTTTCTTCAATCATTCCGCTTCTGGGGTTCCTCCTAAAGAGACAATTCTATGCCAAAACGATTTCGGTGGAGAAACAATAGTAGCAGTGAAATGCGACGGGCGGCCAAGTTGCGTCAATTTCACCGATGAATGCATCCCTGAATGTGGCGAACTTCCTCCCTTCTGCAGCGTAGATTTGTCTTGCCTGTTTACCCCGTATGTATGCGACGGCGTTTGGCAGAGTGATCTATATTGCGAAGGTCGTATTCCTCAGGAAGAGCTCGGATGCCCGAATAGGTTCTACTGCAAGAACGGCCCGGCGATAAGCATTGCCATGAATCAGGTTGGTTGTTAGCAAAGGGTTTTTGGTTAAAAACAGAATAAAAAAGGATGATAATATTTAATGTTTATCTACCAAACCACCAGAACCCAGTTGTTCTTTTTTAGTTGTTCTTTACCATTATTCCAACCTATAATCCAACACCGAAATTAGTTTTTAAATAATATGTTTATGTCAATCTATTAGGAAGATAAACAAAGCTTACAATTCATACACTATTCAGACTTCATTCATTACCAGTTGAGAGCCCTGGACTAGGTGTTTAAACATAATCTAATTTTAAATGTCAAAGGCCAATTTGGCAGCGGATGTCAAAACACATACAACAATCAAAATTTTGGTGATACAAACGTCACTTACTCTAAACTAAATCTTTTCAGAGGTGTGATGGCGTTATCAACTGCGATGACGAATCGGATGAGGACGCCGCGCAGAACTGCAGCGACGGAAGGTTCTTCTGCGAGACACGTGACAAAAACGACATGTCGCCATTGAATCGGCTCTTTGTGCCGGCAAACTTCAAACTCAACGGGAGACAGGAATGCTCCGACGGCAGTGACGAGTGTCCGATGGGGTTCAACCAAAACCAGTACAGTTCACGTGAAGAAATGATCAAGAGCGTCTTCCTGAGAGTAATCCTGTGGTTCATTGCCCCTATCGCCCTTGTTGGTAATATACTGGTGCTGGTGAAGACTTTTCGTCAGATGTATAAGAAGAGAAAAATGGAAAACCCTATTGCTAAAAGCCACACGTTCATGATCGTGAACTTAAGCATCGCTGATGGGATGATGGGAATTTACCTGACGATTCTCTGCATCGCGAGTTCCGTTCATTCAGGAATGTATTGCTTAGCTGATAAACCATGGAGGACCAGCAGTGCTTGCAATATCATGGGGTCGCTTGTGTTGTTTTCCAGCGAAGCATCAGTCCTGATTCTGCTGATCATGGGACTATTTCGGCTTTACACCATCTACCAGCCATTCGAAGCAAAATTCTCGTCAAAGTCAGGAAAGATGGTCAAACTAGCTGTCACGATGTCATGGCTTACGTCACTCGCTCTCGCGATCCTGCCATGGGTGGTTGACTCGTTCGACTCGTATGTTTGGTTTCCAAGCCCGTTTTTCCTCTCGGACGTGATAAACAAAACCGCATTTGCAACCTTTAACTCGCGGTTAAGCACCATGCAACGGTACTTAGCTGACAATCCTCAATTCTCGAGCAACATCACTTTTACCATGTCGTCCGATTCGGTGTCTTACACCCCAAGGGGCAGTCTTGGGTTTTATACACAAAACGGCGTTTGCTTGCCCAACTTTTTTACACGGATAGGCGACCCTGGATGGCAGCTGACAACTTTATTAGTCACCTTTAACTTTGTGGCATTTATTAGCATGGTGATTGTCTACTCTCTCATATGGTATTTGTCAACTTCACGAAAGGCGGTTGAAATACGAAGAAACGTACCGAAAGGAGCTAAATTGAACTACCAGAAATGCAAACTTCAGTCTAGGGTTACTCGTTTGCTGTTCACGGACTTTCTCTGCTGGATCCCGCTTTGCTGCATGGCGTACGCCTTTTTAGCCGGCGCACAGTTTGACGATGTGGCATACGCAGTCGCTGGTATAATACTTCTTCCAATCAACAGCGCCCTGAACCCCATTCTTTACTCGGGGTTGTTTGACACTCTTTTCGCCAAATGCCTCCGAGTGTTCAAAAAGCACCAGGTCGGCTGCAAACTTATGGCGAAATTTGACCTCGGTGAAAAGTCCGAGGACGGTCCAGTTGAGTCGCAACGCAGCGTTGGCGAAAATACTGTCACTACGAGCGTTGCAGGAACCCCGCAGTTGAATCAGCGCAAACAGGATCCGGAAATCCAGACCGTAAATGAAACAAATGGAGTGACCAGCATTCTGTAAACTTGAATCATGCAGTGTATAATTCACCCTAAAATTGGCACAAAGCGAATGAGCAACTAATGGAACGAATTCCAAGAACAGGGTCAAAACCAGGTATAATGGAAAGCTTAGTAAAATCTGCGTGTGGGAAATGAACTCTATGAATGCCTGGAAAGGGTTTCATAAAGATATTGTTTCATTTAAAAGCGTATTCATTGTTGGTAAAACCACGAGGTATAGTTGGATTTACTACAAATGTATATTTATACATCATATTTTGAGGACATTTCTTTGTACGACGCTCATTTCTCACAGTTTTATAATCAGCGTTAAATATTGGTTTTCAACATTTCGAGAAGTTTCTTATCTGTCGTAAACATCTTTTCCAGTTTTCGTGTCACAACATCTGCTGTTATTCAATTTCCTCGCGAAAGCACGTGAGCTACTAAATGATTCAGCAGACGGATTTCATGGCCCATTGTTACCGCGGTCAGCAGTGCATAACCACCGTCCCCATAAACACCTTTTGTGCGGCCCCAGTTTGCCCAAGGCACTATTGCTTTCATGTCGGGATATTTCTTATGTAACGCGACTCCCCAGTGCAAACAGGGCAAATAATTTGAGGTTGTCCACGCACGAAATTTGTGGTGCTTTGATATTAAATTCAACGGCCAATTTCGCCAATTTTTTGTGTTTTGTTGTTTTTCACTGTGGTGAATTTTGCGGCTTTGTTGCACGGATTCGCATACTGCGAGGATTTGCTTCTAAGCCTGTCATGTGCCTGGAATTTGCCAAGTTTTTATGAATTAGTTTAATAAAAAACACATAGAGAATGCGAGTCGTTTCGGTTCAATTCATTGTGTGAGCCCGAACCCGAGCCGAAAAACCTGACCCCAGTTGCAATTATTCGTAACCTTGCGGGTGAAGTAACAAACATGTTTTGAAGGTCCCAACGATTTTTGTGAATAAATACGGACTATGTACCCGCAATTAACCGAGAGGTGCTCGCAAACTACCTAAAATGGCCTTACGTACAACTGGTGGGAAACACTGCTGCAGACGGTTTGGCCAAGTGATCACTTGCTTTGAACGCTTTTTTGTATGGAGTTAGAACCCGGGATGATCCCAAAGACAAAATCCGATCAGTTTAAGTCTGTATTTGGGTCAAACGCCTCAGACCATTCGACCAACGTTACCTAATCTGAAAGAAAATTGCATCGACATCGCCACCTTGCGGACAGTAAAAGTTAATGTCCGTTTTCACTGACTATTTATGACATAGAAATATTGCCTGATTTATGTCTCTATTTCCATCAAACCAACCCAGTTAGTATACATGCAGACAATTCCTGATTTAGGCACTTTCCTTACTTTATTTTGTATTCTGCATTTTGTTTGTTTGATCAGAAGTCTTCAGACACACAAACTTGATTACTTGCAATCGCTTTGACATATCTGATTATGGTCGACATTTTATCGAGGAAACAATCCGGTTTAAAAACGGAATTAAATTGTTAAAACACGATTTTCGAAAATGTTTGAGCAGCAACAGTTTGTTTGGTATCATGTTTTATGTTTCCGATAAAGTTTCTCCACAATTTGAGTTCGGTATGAGTAAAACAACGGCTATAACCGGTTTAAAAATGGAATATTCAGGCGAAAACCGTTTAGAAAGTGAAATTTACTTGCATTTCCATGCCCCACAAAACCGAAAAATGAGGGCACACACTTCACATTTTGTCGAAAATCGGTTTATAAGTTTTGTCCATCAAAGTCAATAAAATTTACATCCTTTGAAAAAAACATTAAAAATACCAAAATTTTCCCCCAAAAAAATCAAAATTCGCCGCGCCACAACACGCTTGAGTAAATTCATGACATCATAACCAATCAGCGTTCGATCTTTTCTCGCGTCAAAGTCGTTCCTTCCCTTGCAATGTCATTTGCTTTGTGGAGTTGGTGGCGTGCGGAAATGGAAAACTGGCGGTGTCGCAAGGTAACTTTGCATTTGTTGCTTCATAGGCTGTTTAAGTTAAGTCAAATTGTAGTTTCATAATCATTCTTCAGGTTGGGCTTAAACCTATGAGTTAAACCTATTTTTTAATTAAAAATACACCTTAAAGAAAACAATTGTCATTTACTAGTATTTAGTCTAGTTAATTGTTTACCAAGTGTTTATTGTATGTGTAGTTACTACTACAAAAGTATGTTAAGCTTGACTTTGTCCAAATGATATGTTTATTTTGCAGTGTTGATTCACGTCAAATTAACGCCGTCAGAGGTCAAGAGGCTTCAATCCGCCGCCAAGTTCAGGTACAGTTACCTCCACTTGCAAATAATAAATCTTTGGTAATAACAATTGCTAAACTAATTTAATCTTGACTACAACCATAAAATCAGGCAACAAATCGCTTACACAACGTGTGCTTTTCTGTGACGTAACAAACGGCGCTTTTCTAATCGGCGCTGATTGATCGCGTTTGGCGCGCTTTCTGCCTGTAGAAATGTAGGCTAGCTGGCGTGTCAAGTTTGTAGTGTTTACAATTACTATTGGTCTTTTTTGTATCTCGATGTTACTTCAATGTAATACTATGTATGTTTTTTGACAGTTTCTTCATCTCCGGATTTTATTCGCCTTGATCTGTTCTCCCATCAACCAACATTCCTCAACTTCAAATTTCTACTTGTATGTAAACATAGGAGTCTGTCGTGGGTCAACCGGGATTGCGGAATCGTTAGGCCTAACTTAGGCTAACTGGCGCTAGGGTCGAGTGGCTGTGACTTTATACTTTCTTGACTTCGTCAACAAAGAATAAAAGCAGGCCCAAGTCAGGAGTGCTACTAATGACAGTTAGCTTGCGCTAGGGCTAGAACTACGGTGGCACTCGATAACTAAGGCTTAGGTGAGGTAACATAGGTGGGGTACGTTTGGGATTCGCGCGCCACGTAGGGACTTTAGCCTAGAACGATTTCTAGCTAGGTGTGGCGCGTTGCTAAATGGCTTTAGCTAAAATAAGGTGCGCATAGAAACACGGCCTGGGCATGGCCTCCACCGCATTGCATTGGCCGCGGTGCAGGCGGGACCTAGTAGGGACACCGCTACCTCCAACGGCCTTAAGTCCGAGGGGCCGGCTTTGCATTTAGCCCGAAAAGTCCCGCGATCCACCCTGGTAGGGCGCAAATCTGTTAAATTGTTAAATTTTCAGCCCTGCCCTTGCGTAAAATACTTGGGTCATTGCGGGGGGACTCGTTGGGCATGGAACAGTGATGCAATGTTGTTGAGTTATACGCCCTAAACGTCACTGTCCCTTTTAAACAAACGGCTGTGCGCCTGTATTAACTGTAAAATTAGGGTCGTGGTTTTGATGTCGGGTTTGACCAGCTTGTTTTATCCATTCTTGTACATCCAGTTCAAGGTTTTCTTTACTCTTTCTCAAAGAGGCCAAGAATTGGATATCAAGCATGTAATAACTCCTGTTATTTGCAAAACAACTTTTGTAATTAATAACTGATTTTTTCGTCACCTTAATCGCCCCTTATACCCACTTTGCTGGTCAGCCCATTGTTGTTATTTGTGGCTTTAGGCTAACTTACCTATGACTTGTATCGGTTCCGATTTCCTGCTTGATCCGGTCACCCTGTCATTATGGGGCATGACTATTTGGGTGGCTGTAAAACACGACAGACTCACCTTCTACTTTTTCTAGGCTAACATGCGGCGGTTGTATGCAGGGCAGTTAGTTGAGNCTACTTTTTCTAGGCTAACATGCGGCGGTTGTATGCAGGGCAGTTAGTTGAGGCAAGTTTTTGTTGTGTATTTTTGCGTCGGTCGCGCAGGGACGATGGCGGTTCCAACGTTTTTTCAGAACTTTTCTTCCCAGTCACGAAGCAGAGCAACGCTGCCGAAAATGATCAGCTTAATTCCCTTGCTGTCATCGCTTTGTTCAAACAACTTAATTCAAGTTCAAAACTTAATTCAAGTTTTTTCTATTTTAGACGATTAAAAATGCAACTTGATTGTTCTGTCGTTTTCCCTTTTTCATCAACAAAAATGTGTGCGGAGTTCACTTTATCTATCCTTTAATTTCTTCATTATGTAGACCAGTTCTTGGGGGGTGTTGTGCCTTTTACATCAGCCTGACAGGTTCTTCATATAATTTGTTAATGGTTTATTGATTGCCGCTCATCGCTTGCTCTAACCATGCGAACCGCCATCGTCAAGTGTTAGAATGCGAGAAATGTAGTAGCATCAGAAATCTGGTTTTGCTGTTGTCAAGTTCCACGTCAAGGTGTGTAATTGTTTGTATTTTTTCTGTTGATTATTTCTAAACTTACACTTGTTTTGTTTTACAGATTGCTGTCAAAATGTTGGAAGTGCTTTAACATGCTAGACATTTTGTACCACGCATAAAACTGCCATGGATTTTCAGGTATTTTGAAGTTTATGTGTCAAAAATTAACGTGTTTTTTTACAGGAGGTAACATTTTGATTTTTAACAGGTTTAAACACACAAAAATTTTGCAGGTTAAAAAAATCTAATAGATCAAATGTTTTTACAGGTTATGTTTCATGTTTTAAGGTTTTTATAGCTTATTTTTCAGGGTTTGGTAAAATTATTATTCTTTTGTTTCAAACTATTTTCTTTTTTCTGCAGGTTGTAAAAAAATTTACCTTTTGTTTTCGCAGGTTTAACCAAACAATGTTTTTTGTTTCTGCAGGTTTTTTTTTCAGGCATTAGAAAAAAATTATTTTTACTTGCGTTATTTTGTTATTGCAGGTTTTAACAAAAACTTCTTTCTGTTTTGCAGCTTTTTTATTTTTCAGGTATTAGGAAAATAATTTACTTCTCATGTCAACAGTTATTCTGATTTTGCAATTCTTAAACAAAAAATTTTGTTTTGCAGGTTGGTATAAGAAAATAACAAATACTTTAGTTTCTTGTCAATTAAAGATATGTTTTTGCAGGTTTCACGCAACGATGTGTTTTTGTTTTTCAGCTTTATGTCATTTCCGCAGGTTTAGAAAATAAGATTTCTGTTTTTACAGGTTTATAAATTGCTTTTTCTGCGCCTAATTAAAAGAGTTAAACATAAAGAAATAGCAAGTAAGTGTATCTTTACTGTTTGATATTAATCGTAATTATTCCAAAAAGGCGTTGTATCGTTCGAACTCAAAATATTTTCAGATGCTTCATCTGACAGTGACGTCACTCGTCGATCCAGCGATAATTGAAGACCTCGGCGATCATCGTACACGGATGAAGCAAGGTAACTGAGGTTCAGATAATTTCGCCAATGTATTATAACAGTTATCCTCAACCGTAATTAGTGTCATTTTAAATCGTAACCATGGATTTGATTTCATTTTTTAGTCCACAACTGTAATCTGTTCAAGGTTTTGTTAAGTGACACTTTACATTTATTTTGTTCTATTTACAGACGCTGACCTCAACGCACTCACATCGTGGCCGATTTTGCCGGGAATCGGACAGTCGTCATTACGGGAGTTCCCCCGACGTTTGGTCCATCGTAAACCACGCAATATTTCTCTCATCGGATGCCTGATAACACCCGAACCCGACAACCAGACCCAACACCACATCTCGCCATCGCTCCTCAGGGCTGGGCAACCTCCTACTTCTCGTTGAAGTAAATACGGATGACGTAATTACGTGACGTCATGCCACGGTTCATGCTGCTGAAACAGCATTTTTGTATGCGAAGAATAAAGGACGTCACCCACGGAACCGTTGTCAACAGATGCTTGCACCAGATGGTCCCCTCTGCTTGCACACACAAGAACCCCCAAAATACGTGTGCATAATATGCGTAGGGACTAGGGACATTCTTATAGTGATACAGTTGTCTTCGGGAACCATGCCTCGCCTGAAAATGCATTATTTATGGCTATTAAGACGCTTTAAAGTTTGCCGATGTTCTGTATTTCTTTCCGTTTTAGTTTAGCGTCATCGTCATCACAAGATTTGTTTGTTAAATTCGGTTAAACACTGCAAGTCCAACATGTTAAAATTTTATGCTGTAAAGTTGCATCTTCAATCATAAATTAAACTGTAGTCAATACACCGTTGTTGTTTCTTTGCAATGATTTGTTTTGTCTAAGAACAGTTTTTGATGAAAGTTTACGTTTTTGCCAATAGATTTAGCGATCGTCTTGAATGCAATTTCGACTGATTGTTAAACCAGACTTTCTGCACTTTTTACTATTTGCTCACCCTTCTTTTTCTTCCTGTAATGCGGTGCACTGTGCAATTGTTTTAGCAAAACGAATACTTACAATTACTCAATGTCAAAATAACCGAATTAATCCGACAGTATCATGTCACTTTTGTTTCCACGTCCAGTTGTCTTGCTCTATATTGATAGTGCCGCTTTTTTGCTTCTCTCCAATCATTACGATTTCCCACAAATAATTTTAATTGATTGTTATTATGACACAGTGTATCTCCAAGTGGGGTTCACGGTCCATTAGGTGTCCGTTCTTAAGCGCTCGCGAAACGTCTTCAGCCTCTTTTTTCAATGCTATATCAAATGACTACTGAAATTTTTTGAACGTAAGTTTCATGTGCAGCGTTGTGATGGCGCCACTTGGTGGTACCACCAAATACTATTTTTGAAGTATTAATTGACGTGACACACACAAAGCGTTACTCATCTGTAATCAAGCAAAGTTAACACGCTAGAGGAATGTCATGCAAACAATTTTGAAAAGTTTAAAACGAGTCACGCTCTGCTTTTTACTGTTTACAAACTCTTACCATTCTTCATATAATGCGATGGGCTGTTCACACATAAAATTAACAAAAATTATCGAACAGTAAGTCCAGTTGTTACATTTAATTTCCTCTTTCACCTTTCACCATTCCTCGCATGATACAATTAATGAAGCCAACTGATACTTTGCGACACAATGTTAAAAAACCAAATATTAAAACAGTATCATACCAACTTTCTCTAGTTTCGCTGCGATTTGCTGCTACCGCTTTGTGTTTTGCTTTTCTTCAATTATAATTTTTGAAAATGATGTATTCCAAGCCATATGCCAGAGACGTGGCAAGCTTCGGCATTGAAAAATAGTAACGGCTGGTTGAGGTTTTACTCTTTTGCTCAATACCTTTTATATTTGCATTTAGAGGTAAGCTTTCCATTAATGCCCATGCCTACACTAAGCCCCTCCATATGCAAAAATGAGTAGCAGCAAGATTCAGTATTAAAAAAATAACAACTTGTTTCATTATGTGTAATACGTATCATTATGTTCTATACATGAATATACGCGTGTATTGTGACGTTAAGTGATTGTTTCTGTTGTGGCTTGAAAAATAAATCAGAGCCGGGAAAATTTGACTGCTGCTTTGGTTTGTCATACGCAGTGGTTTGGGTAAATGAAGTGAGGTTTCAATTGTTTAAATGTTGATGCTGAACTATTTTAGGGACAGACATTAAACGAAAGGACTCGAGAATTGTTAAACAGAGTGAAGTGAGATTTTAATTGCAGGACAATTTTCACATTGGTGTCATATTGAGGCAACACTATTAACGTTCAGATAATAAATGAAATAACTCGACGAGGTGGAATCGATTCCTGCACAGAAGTTTCCAGAATTAAAAACGCTAGTGTGCCATTCCAGGCGTGTTAGACGCTTTCACTCTGTGGTAATTTATGAAAACTTTCCACGACCAATGGATTTTGACAGAGATAAACAGTTTGACGTTATTGTTGAGGTCAATCTTATCAGAGTAATTAACTCTTTCTCGTTATTAATCATGTAGCTTACACGTTGCACAACTACACTTTCAGGAATTTATTCATTAGTATCTCCAGCACATCCACAAGCAAACCGCTGAAATGACGAAACAGACGAAACACATTCAGCTGCGTCACAAGCATCAGACAATTGTTTCTATTCTCGAAACGAGATAATCTGCAGGTGAGGTTTATGTTTTGCGCTGGTTTTGACATTTGCGTGTCAATAAAAAAAAAGCAAAATCTCATCAAACTAGTGTTAAACTAGTGCAATAAAGGTACCCAGCGTGGGAAGCATTGTTTAATTTGCCTAAACATGTATTTAACGGAAGATAAGGCATCAAAAAAAGACTATAGCCTTGCTCATTTTTCGGTTTTGGGGGGTCAAAATTTCGAAGAAAATTTTCGTTTTGGATGGGTTTTTGCAGTAATATTCCAATTTAAAACTGGTTTGTACCGGTTTTGGCCTCCTGCCGAACCTCTAAACCGGTTTAAACCGGAATCGGAAACATAAAATTTTGACCCGATTTTCGGAAAAACACCAAGGCTATAGCCTTGCTCATTCTTCGGTTTTGGGGGGTCAAAATTTCGAAGAAAATTTTCGTTTTCGAGGGGTTTTTGCAGTAATATTCCAATTTAAAACTGGTTTGTACCGGTTTTGGCCTCCTACCGAACCTCTAAACCGGTTTAAACCGGAATCGGAAACATAAAATTTTGACCCGATTTTCGGAAAAACACCAAGGCTATAGCCTTGCTCATTCTTCGGTTTTGGGGGGTCAAAATTTCGAAGAAAATTTTCGTTTTCGAGGGGTTTTTGCAGTAATATTCCAATTTAAAACTGGTTTGTACCGGTTTTGGCCTCCTACCGAACCTCTAAACCGGTTTAAACCGGAATCGGAAACATAAAATTTTGACCCGATTTTCGGAAAAACACCAAGGCTATAGCCTTGCTCATTCTTCGGTTTTGGGGGGTCAAAATTTCGAAGAAAATTTTCGTTTTCGAGGGGTTTTTGCAGTAATATTCCAATTTAAAACTGGTTTGTACCGGTTTTGGCCTCCTGCCGAACCTCTAAACCGGTTTAAACCGGAATCGGAAACATAAAATTTTGACCCGATTTTCGGAAAAACACCAAGGCTGTAGCCTTGCTCATTTTTCGGTTTTGGGGGGTCAAAATTTCGAAGAAAATTTTCGTTTTCGAGGGGTTTTGCAGTAATATTCCAATTCAAAACCGGTTTGTACCGGTTTTGGCCTCCTACCGAACCTCTAAACCGATTTAAACCGGAATCGGAAGCATACAATTTTGACCCGATTTTCGGAAAAACACCAAGGGGATAGTCTTACTGATTTTTCGGTGTTTGGTGGTCAAAATTTCGAAGAAAATTTTCGTTTTCGAGGGGTTTTTGCAGTAATATTCCAATTTAAAACTGGTTTGTACCTGTTTTGGCCTCCAACCGAACCTCTAAACCGGTTTAAACCGGAATCGGAAACATAAAATTATGACCCAATTTTCGGAAAAACACCAAGGCTATAACCTTGCTCATTCTTCGGTTTTGGGGGGTCAAAATTTCGAAGAAAATTTTCGTTTTGGATGGGTTTTTGCAGTAATATTCCAATTTAAAACCGGTTTGTACCGGTTTTGGCCTCCTGCCGAACATCTAAATCGGTTTAAACCGGAATCGGAAACATAAAAT